>JAMALN010000333.1:8970-46704 GCA_023630115.1 Cutaneotrichosporon sp. PK4640 | reverse complement strand
CTCATGTACTTCTCGGGCTCGCGGAGAATGGGCTCGAGCAGCTTCATGATCTTGCGGCGTGCATCGCCCGCGATGCGTTGCGCCGCGCGCTGGTTGTCCGGGTCGTCGGCGTAGCGGAGGCGCACGGCGCCCACGGCCAGCAGGCCTATCCTAAGCGCGTCCGACGTCGGCGAGACGCTGGTGTCAGCTCAACACGAGGTGCGCAGCTTACCCAGGGGCATTGCGGAGAGCGAGAGGCGCGTGGATCGAAACCCAGGGGTTGAACGGGTTCTTGGGCGTGTTGAAGGCGATGAGCTCCTCGGCCGTCTGGATGTAGTAGCGGAATGTGAGCACCTCGTCGCTGGGGTTAGTGACTAAGCGCGAGGTGGGAGGCCGAATTAAGCTCACCTCTTGTGGAAGAACGTCTCGAGCATTGTTCTGCTGTTAGCGATGCGCGCAGTCGAGACTCACGGGTCCATCATGAGCTTCTTGCGCGTCGAGTGAGAGATCCACTCGATGCCAGTGTCGACGCTCCCGATGCTCGGCGACGGCGGCAGCGTCACCGTGCCCTTGCCGGTGTTCGGCGTCGCCACGCTGACCTGCGGCGACGCCTCCGACCCGCTCCCCGTCTGCTGCCGAGAGGGCGGGACAGTGGGCGCCGGACGGCGCCTCTTACGCGGATTTGGTGGCTTCTCTGGTCCCCACCCGCACTGGAATGTTAGCACATGGACATGGCGGTGTCATGATCTTATCACGACCGAAACGAGGGCCTCGTTTCGCCGCCCACTCACCTCGCGATCACCGGCCTTGCACCTGCTGCACACCGGCCGCACCTCGTCACACTTTACGCGTCGGGCGCGGCACGTGAGGCAGCCGTTGCGGGAGCGCTGGAGCTGATAGTCTTCTTGTTGTTGTGCCATGGAGGAGAGTGGCGTATGAGATGTTGTGAAGCAAGATTAGTTAAAGGTGGGCTCGAAACGATCAAAGGGAAACCGAGTGGGGATGTCGGCTGTGGGGTGGGGATCGGCATTGTATATTGTATACCTCGTCTAATAGTAATTCTTTTGCTTCCGGTAATACCACTCCGTTGCTCCGTCTAATCCACTCCCCGGCTCTCCCCCGGTCGCGAGGTCACTGTTGTGGGCTGTAGGCGGGTAGCTCATGCTGAGGAATGCTGGGGACACTGTCAACTCGGGTTCGCCGCGGACTCGCTCCCTCTCACTCATATGCCCTCGCTGTTGTTCCCAATTTGTGCACTCCGACTGGCTGAGGTGGCCGGCGGTAAAACTCTCCATACCGGTGCCTCTCGGTGACGGAAGAGGCAGAAGCCGGCTAATGTACTGATACGCCGATCCGACCGGGATACGACTACTCCCGCCCACCTCCAACACCAACATCCTGCTGATTTCCCAAGGTGTATCGCCGCGGTAGATGGTGTGGAGGGTCGGTCAGTCACCGAGCTCCGCTAAACGAGGGGGGAATCCACGCCGAGTAGTTATCAGCGAGTGGCAAGGCCGCGGCGGCGGCGAAGATGTGCCGAAGTGTTCCGTCCACAATCCTCAAGACGTCACGATATGGAGGGTACAGTACATTGCTTTTGTCCCTCAGAAAGCCCACCCCGGCGGCCGTCGTCTCCGCTATCGGTGATACATCTGTGCCATCATTCCGCGGCTCGGAGGCTCGGAGCTCGGAGCACACTTAACCGGCGAGAGGCACCATCATCTAGCTGGCTCCACAGATGTGAGTAGTCCCCACTGACGGAAAGATCGGACAGGTGCGGATTGTGGAGGGCCTTGTGGCGGGAATGTGGAGGTGGCGGTGGAGACGTTGATCTTGGCACGGCCTTTCATCACCACATTCATCTTTCCCGCTTTGTGCATGTGCCTTACAACTACTGCTTCTCCTCGACGTGCTCGGAGCGGTGCTTGTGGTCGTCGGGCGGCGTCTCCGCCCCAGCCGCGTGCATCCCCTCGTCGCCCTCCCAGCCGTACTTGCGCACGCGGAGCGAACGCTTGACCGCTCCCGGCTTGGTGAACAGCCAGTCGATCTCCTCGAGCGTCAGGCGCGTCGTCTCCGGGTAGCAGTAGTAGACGAGAGGGATGAAGCAGAAGTTTGTCGCCATGAAGATCAGGTACGCCTTCCACTTGAGACGCTCGATGATGATCGGCGCTGATGTCAGCCACCACTTCAACCACAAGGTGCACAGTCGCAAGCCTCGAGGTGCAAACTTACTGATCATGACGACGAAGAAATTCCAGATCCAGTTGGCCGAGATTCCAATGGCCGTGCCCTTTGCGCGGACGTGCAGCGGCAGGATCTCTGGCACGTACACCCACGGGATGCAGTTGGCCGTGGCGCCGAAGAAGAGCATGTACGTGAAGAAGAAGGACACGGACGCGGAGCTGGTCGCCTTGGCAAGCTCGCCGCCGCGCTCCTGGAACGAGAGCAGGACGGCGATGAGCATCATCGACACCGCAAGACCCGCGCTACCCCACATCATGGGGTTGCGGCGGCCGAGCTGGTCGAGCGCGAACGTGGGCAGCAGCGAGCCGACGACGAACATGATCTGCACGCACCCGCCGAGGATGAGCGACATGTTGCGGCTCAGCCCGACGTTCTTCTCCAGCACCGACGTGACGTAGTACACGACGAGGTTGATGCCGCCCATCTGCCGTCAGCCCGACCACTAATGAACCCACCTGGTTCATGAACTGCATCCCGTACGCCAGCAGCACGCGGCGGCCGGTCTGCACCTCGTCGCGCTTGAGGATCTGGCTCCACTGGTACTCGCCGTGAACCTTCTCGAGGTGGAGCGCGTCAAGGATCTCGCGGCTCTCCTTGGCGTTGTGCGGCGACTCGGGCGTGCCGTCGTACACGTCGCAGAGGACTTGCATGGCCTCATCGTCGCGCCCGTGTGCGTATAGGTAACGCGGGGACTCGGGGAGGCCGAAGACCATGGCGATGACACACTGAGTGAGCGGACGATCCGGCCACTGAAACTTACGAATGCAAACAGCATCTGGCAGGCGATAGGGAGCCGCCAAGCGATCGCGCCCTCGGTGAAGCTCATGCCGTAGTCGAACCAGTACGCAATGACGATGCCGACTCCGACGAACAAAGGCTCGGATGACACCAGCCTTCCGCGAATATCGGCGGTGCAGAGCTCGCTCTGGTACGCGGGGACGGTGGAGGTCTCGATGCCCGTGCCGATTCCACACACATACCGACCAACCATCATCATTGGGACGTTGATCGCAGCTGTCTGGAGGACCGCGCCGACGATGATGAAGACCATGGCGACCCACATGCTCTTGCGGCGCCCCAGGCGCTCGCACATGATAAACGTCAAGATGCAGCCGGAGAAGCAGCCGAGGTTGTAGATGGAGACGATGATGCCCTCCAGCTCGGCGGAGGGCTCGTTGAACGTGTGCCGGAAGTGCTGGTTACCAATGATGCCGCTGAAGACGCCCTGGTCGTAGCCGAACAAGACGAACGCGAGCTGGCAAGTGAACGCGATGGCCCAGCGCAGCGGCTTGCCGCGCCCGTAGAGGTTGAACTGTGACTTCGGCATGGTGGTGTGGGGGTCCGCTACCCCGCGTCAGATCGTATTTATGCATCGCCCCCGCTGTCTCGGTGGGCATTCCGGCAGTCAGGCTCCCCATAATAGACCATGCTTTGCCGCCATCAATGCGGCATCACGCGGCCCCACCCCGCGCCTCCGGCGGAGGCCCCGGATCGTCACACGCCGCACAGGGCAGTGGCGCGCGCCAGTGCGTGGTCGGCACGCCCGGCATGGGCGCCAAGACGCCGGCAGTCACGAGGTCTGTTTCATTGAGACGCCGAGGAACGCAGGCACTCACCTCCGGCCCGGACATAGCTGCGGGGTAGACGACAAGCGGTGTCGGTGTTGACGGGCTGATATCGCGCCGTGGTGCGTCATTAGCCCTGGCATCTGCCGGGACAACCGCCGCGAGACAACCGCCAGGCTGGGCACGTGGGGGCGGACGAGATGTCCGCGTGAGCCGAGGCTAAACGCAGTCCATGTTTGTTGTTGTCGGGAGGCGTCGTGTGTGTCGTCACTTGGTGGGGTTGGACCTGACATGGATACCCAGACGTGGGTGTTGGCGGCGAGGTGGGCAGGCTGCCAATGTCCACTGCTGATGGTGACGGGGCCTCCCTCGTGAAACCGGCCTCAACTCATGGAGCACGCCGCGATTGATCTTCTGGACGGGAATGCAGTGTCTCAAATCCAGATCCAGCTCTTTATGCACGTACACACCGCCCCGCCGCGACGTTGCTTGCTAATGCCTTGCTCAGCAGTGAGTCAGCGAGGCCGTTCCGGACGTCGCCAGGTGTCCACGACACCAAGCGAGCGAACACCAACACGTGATACTGTGCATTCCCCCGCTGGTCCGGTCCGGGTGTAAACACCCACAACCTCCACCCCCTGGCCGAGGAACGTCGCGGAGGCACGCAGGAACAGAGGCCGACGCCATGGCCAGGCTGCCCGGTGTCAGCCAGAGCCGCGAGGTACCCGGAGACGACCGGCGGTGGGGGTGGGAGGTGGGTGGTGGCGTGGACGTGACGGGGACTGTCGGTGAGGTCGCGTGACAGGCGACGACAGGCGACAGCGGCCTCGACATATCCACCCCGATGGGGCGTTGGGGCTCGGCATTGATGGCGGTCGGAGCTTGCTGCCGCGCGAACAGCCAAGGATTGACCGAGCTCGCTCGCCTAGGAGGACACCGACCGAGCCTGCGCTTCACCCCCTCTTGTCACCTCCTGCCCACCCAACAACCTGGCTAACCACCCCACGACGACACCTCCCGCTCGTTCCCAGTCGCCGCGATCGGCCACGGCAGCTCATAAGCCCCGCGCGGGGCGCACAGACCGTCGATCTTCGCCTCGTTATATCAGTCGGTAGATTAAATGACTCTTATGCGGATCTATGGATTCCGGTTGATCATTCGGTCGTGGGTTCGAGCCCCACACGAGGCTGGCGTCTCGACGTCTACGTTTTGGAGATGCGCACTGTTTTGCGGGGCGAGAGAGGAGTTGCGAGAGGAAGATGTGATGAGGAGACGTGGGGTCGGTGACTTGATTGCGATTGCCGGTGATCGGCGATCTCTGAATTTTGGAGTGGAGGTGAGCAATCCAGCAACGAGGTCTCTCTTTCGCTGACGTGGTGAAGCCCGGCGTGAGCGTCATGCTGAGGGATGAGTGAACCGCAAGTGATGTCCGGGCTTGCAAGCTACGACTGGCTCGTAGATCCATTGCCTCTGAACTTTGATCCCTGGCACCGTTGGCGGATTCCTCACGAACCACCCCCTAGTCCTTCAAACGAGCGGCTTGGTGCTCTCATGCATGCTGATACCGCTGGGGCGGTATACAGAAATATTGTAGCCGGTGGCATAACTCGCCACTACTCTCTCCTCGCGACCCCCGGGCGGTGCATGGACGCCGTGGGCATCGTACCAACTCCCGCTTGCGACCAGCTCGACAGACGGCACTCTGCTCAGCCCCTGCCTCCTCTTCAACCCCCAACGTACCCTCAGCATTCCCATTCCCATTCCCCTCCCCTTGCCCTTCCAGAGACCCTGTGCAGCTCAGACAGCTCAAAAGCCCGGCAGCGGCGGACAGACCCGTCGACAATCGCCTCGTTATATCAGTCGGTAGATTAAATGACTCTTAATGCGGATCTTTGGATTCCGGTTGATCATTCGGTCGTGGGTTCGAGCCCCACACGAGGCTGTCAGCGCCTGCGTCGCCTACGTTTTGATGCGTTTTGATGCAGACTGGGTGCGAGGTGCAGATTTGTCGATGTCGACGAGGGTCGGCGACTTTCGGTGACTTGCCGATCACCGGGATCTGCGCATGGGCGATGGTGGTTAAGCAAGGTTTCGAGTCCCTGATGCAGCCGGTTGATAAGATTGCTGAGCCGAGGGGTCAGACATGAGTGGGCGGGACGTGCTTCCTCTGTGCTGCTGAACGCTTGTTGCTTGCTGCTCGCCAAAGTATCATCCGACCCTACAAACTCTGTCTGATTTTTCGGTGATTATCTTTGAGCTCTGGCCCTCTGCCCCTTTCACAGATTCTGGACACCCCCATCCCTCGAAATGAGCGACTATCCTTGCGCCTCGAAGCGGGTTTACGCGTCGTCGGTCTCGAGCACGACCGTCTCCTTGAACTTGCGGGCGGGGGTGCGGCGCTCGAAGAGGATCTGCGCGTTAGCAGGGTCTCACAGCTGGATGGTACTCACGTCAAGCTCGCGGTACGTGCGGCCCTTGCACTCGGGGAGGCGGAAGTACGCCCAGACGAGGACGAGGAAGCACGAGCCACCCCAGAAGAAACCGGCACGGCCGCGCCAGTCCCAGGCCGTCGGGTTGATCTGGTACGTGCACAGGATGCCGGCGACGACGCCGGTGATGTTGTACACGACACGGGCGAGGCCGACCGTCTTGCCGCGGAGGCGCGTGCTGCTCACCTCGCCGACGATGCAGTATGCCATGGGGCCAACGGTGAAGTCGTACACGAAGACCCACATCATGACGAACGCGGCCTGCACCCAGCGTGCCACCGGCTTGTCGACGGCCGGGAAGGCGAGGCCACCGACCACCATGAGGAGGACGCAGAGAGTCGACAGGCCGCTGAGGTAGACGGTGCGGCGGCCCCACTTGGTCATGGTGACCCAGGAGGCACAGGTGCCGACGAAGGCGAGTGCCATCGTCCCGAGTCCCATCTTGAATGAGTCGGCCTCGCTCAGACCGGCTTGCTGGAAATAGTACGTCGGCATGTTGGCGAAGGACGAGCCGGAGAGGACCTGCGCCGCCCAGCCGATGCACGCGATCTCGGTGCGGCGGCGGTCGACGCCGCGGAAGCAGTCGAGGTATGACGTGCCCGTCCTGGAATCAGCCGCGTTTTTCAGGTTTACTCACTCGGTGTCGATCTCGAACTGGTTCGTGCGCACCATCATCGCCACAGTGTTGGCGGGGGTCACCTTCTCACTCTTGCCCTGGAGGCGGGCGACGGCGGCCTCGGCCTCGGGGAGGCGGCCCTGGCGGACGAAGAACCACGGGCTCTCGGGCGCCATCCACGCCAGGATGAAAAGGGGGACGGGCCACACCCACTGGATCGCCCAGGGGATCTTGTACGACCACATGTCCTTGCGGGTCTGGACGCCGACGAGGACGCCCGCCGAGATGAACTGCCCGATCACCCAGCAGAGGTTGATGTACGTGGTGAGGTAGCCGCGGAGGGAGAGCGGCGCGATCTCGGATGCGTACGCGACGGCAGACTGGGGTCAGCTCTGCTAGCCGGTGATGCTTACGGAGGAGAAGGCGCCCCAGGGGATACCACAGAGAAGCTCGCCGACGAAGAGGACCTCGATCGAGGGCGAGAAGAAGACTACAAAGATAAACGCCGTCATGAGCACCAGGTTGATCTGGATTGTCTTGCGGTACCCGTACTTGTCCTGGAACCAGGAGGCGATAAAGATGCCGATGACATTACCGATGGTGGGCGCCTGTCCCACAGCCGTCTGCCACGCGGGCGTAAGCTGCCACCCGACGCCCTCGGTGTACTGGCCGAACTTCTGGCGGTACGTCTCGAGCGCGAGCTGGGTGAGCCACATCACGACTGGAAACGAACAATGTTGCCCAGGAGCGCCGTGTCGTACCCCTCCATGATGATGACGAGGGACATGGCAAAGCTCCAGAAGATGGCGGTCGGGTAGAGCTTGAAGCTCTCCTTGAGGGTGAGGGCGTGCTCGGCCTCCTCGGCGGCGATGGCGTCCGCGCGCAGCTGGTCCCACCCCTCGGCGTTCTTGAGGCCGTCCATGTGCTCGACGTGGACGTTGTGCGCGAACGACTTGCCCGCCTCGGTGTCGAGGTTGATCTTCTCGTCGGAAGCTGCTGTGATCGCCATCTTGCTTGCTGGGGAAAAATGATGGGTCCCCGCCGACTTTTATCCCTCGTGCCCCGCAGTGGGGCAGTGGGGCTCACCAGCCCACCAGCCCTCGGAATCAGCAGATCGGGAGCGCCCCGTCCGACGGTTGCGCGCGCGAACAAGGATGTACAAGATGCCACAGTGATCACATGTCGGTCGCGCTCCGACCCTGCCACATTCCGCACGCCGAGGTGCGGCCGAGGTGGCCCGGAGGCGGCCGAAGTTGCCCCATCCGGCAAGTGTGCCCCACCCTCGGCTGCTGGAACCAATCACCAAAACACGCTCGGAGACAATAATGGCACGTGATGCGGCATCGGACTGCTATCAAGTCGCTGCGACGCCGAGGTGGCCGAAACATGGCCGCAGGTACACGTCCGCTGCGGCGCGCATCTGTGCCCATCGGGGTGGATCCAAACACTTTGCTGTTGTACATTCCGCATTCGTGATGCCCCGCGACTCGTCCCCAGCCCAAACCCCAAAGCGGCCGTCCTGCCGCCTCTGCCGCGTGCGCAAGGTGAAGTGCGTCAAGGCGGATGGCGCGGAGCGCTGCAACTCGTGCATCGCGCTGGACCGCGAGTGCGAGAACCCGGAGGTGCGCCGGCGCCCAGGGCCTGTTAGCAGGTACGTCCCGGCTGTGCGCAGTGCTGACGACAGGTACTCGCGCGAGGCGATGTCCGAGGCTGACGCGCGCACGCCGCTCCGTCCTGTCCTGCCGTCGCCGACAGAGTCGCGGGAACGGGCGGAGGGGAGCACGGTCTCGCCCACACAGCCGGTGCACGCGCACTCCTCCCCGCCGCCGCGCTCGACGTGGGACGCGCATCTCCAGTTCCCGCAGCCATGGCAGAACGAGGGGCCATCACGGCCGGCCGCCCGCGGAAGTGTTGGGAGCGGCCAGGGGCCAAACGACCTGGCCCAGACGGTGAGTTATCAGTCGACCAAGCTCAAGCTCATCCAGCCCGCCTCGTTCAGCGCCTCGCACACATCCAAAGCGTCCATGCACATTGAGGACGTGATGCCCTGGGCGACCGCGACGCGCATCCTCCACGCGTACCACGACTACCTCTAGTAAGAGACTCACGAGGCACACTAACGCAGCCCGCTCATGCCGTGCGTGCACTGGCCCAGTTTTGTGCAGCGCCTCGTCGCGCGCGACGACGAACGCGACAGACGGTGGCGCGCGTTCGTGTTCGCCCTCCTATCGTACTCGATCGTGCAGCTCCCCCGCCCCTGCCTCGACTTTGTGGGCGTGCACGAGCTCGTGCGCTACCACCAGCAATGCTTCTCCGCCTCCCGCACACTGCAGTCCCGGAGCTTCAAGGACGCCACATCCATGGACATCGCCACCCTCTAGTACGCCGTCAGAAGGCCCCGCTAACACAAGCTGCCAGCACATCTACCTCTCGAGCCTGTTCAGGAAGAACATCGCCAACATCGTACTCGTCCAGGCCATCCGGCTCGCGCAGGAGCTCCTCCACACGGAATGCACGGACGCAATCGAGGCCGAGCTCCGCCGCCGCGTCTTCTGGCTCCTCTGTGCGTGATTTGACGAGCGCGCTAATGCAGACGGCTCGGACCGCACCATCTGCGTCATGGACGACACGCCGCTCCTCATCTGGGACTGGGACATGGGCGTGCCGTACCCGCTCGCGGTCGACGACGAGTTCCTCACGCGCGCCGGCGCGTTCCCGCAGCCCGAGCACACGAGCACGCTCGCGGGCTTCCACCACGTGTCGCGCATCTTCCACCTCCTGGGCGTCGTGCTCTCGGCGTTCCGCGCGAGGCGCAATACAGCCGCGAGCCCAGAGATCGCCGACCTCTTGAGCCTCCCCCGCTATGCCCCAAGCGCGGCATACACCGCCGCGCTGGACGGGATCCTGGCCACCCTCCCGCCTGAGCTGGAGCTGCGTGCCGACGCGCCAGGCGACGAGCCGGCGTTCGCGATCTGCCGGGTCAACATCCTCATCACGCAGGCGATGGTGCGCCAGGCCATCATGGCGTACGCCGGCGCCCTGGGCGAGGACACCGCGGGGCACGCACCCCGCACGCTGGTGATGGAGATGCTGCGCGCCATGCCGACCGCGAGCCTTACCGCCAACGGGGACAGTCTGCGCATGAAGGTCCTCTACTTTGTCCTGCAGGGGATGGGCAGCGACGACGCGAGCAGCGCCGAGTTTCTCGACATGGTGAGTCGCCCACTGGCCCCGCTGAAGGCAGTACATGCGCCTGCGGGAGACGCAGGACGCGCACGTCCTCCACGAGGCGCCGGACATCTCGGACGGCGACGGGGACAGCGGCGAGTCGCCAGCGGAGGCCGGCTTGGCGCGATAAAATAATTCGCCGGCGAATAGGCATCTCAAATGCCCTGTGCTATCTCAAACCCGATCTCAAACTCGTATCTCAAAGCCGTATTCCATCTCAAACCCGTATCGGTGCCAAGTGATGGCCACATGGGGAGATAGAGTTGCGCGCGCGACGTTCCGAGTCGGGGCGCGCGTTGCCTCACGTTGGCGTGTCTTGTCTCGCGCACAACGCACAGACTGTGCAGATGAGACATCCCGAAGAGCACGTGCACAGTGCTCGGTGGGTGGTCGATGGGCGCGGTGGGCGAGCACTACGTCATTTGGCCGTCATTGGACATGTCAGACGGGAGAGTCACCCAAGGAGCGCCAGACCACTACTCCACTCGACTGCTCACTACCCAGAACGACTCGAGCAGCAGTTCTGTAGATGCAGATGTATGCATGCATGCTCTCGCTGCGCTGCTGGGCCACTCGCGCGTCTCGCCTAACCCGCCTCGGCCGAAGAAGAGCTGCTGTTAACATGAGTCGTGCCTGGCGTGGCGGAAGGGCTGAGGTGATCTACTTTTAGGTCTGGCCTGGCCCAGGGAGTTGTTCCGATCATCCCGCCACGGCTTGACACGGACAAACGGCCTCGCAGGAGCTGCTCCACAGCGCTACTCGTGACAGATGTCGGACTCGGCTCGTGCCGCGTCCCGCTCGGCTCGATTAGGTCGACACAAAATCTTGACTCTGCTCACCACATCATCACTCTCCATCACTGCTTCTTAATACTCGGCCTGGCCTTGAACGCGCCGCACTTGGCAACTCACCTCGGCCACATACGTCACCCCCTCCACCACCTCCGTCAACCACGACCCCCCCTTCCATCCCTACCCTCGCCAACCCCTCCTTCCGCCTTACCCCTCCACGATGCCCGGCTTCAACCACGTCAGGGTACGCAAGTCGTACTCGCGGGATACGATCATGGTGTCGCCCGTCGACGAGAGCGGCTGCGCCGACCGGTGGGCGGACGCGGCCAACCCGCACGTCGTGCAGGCCGTGGCGAACGCGACGATCGTCGACGACGAGTGCAACGGTCACGTGGCGAGCACGCACCCCGCAGCCAAGGGGCTAGCCGATGCGTTGGGGAAGATCAGCATCCTGCGCCGCGGGCCAGAGATCAGCGGCGGCCCCGAGCCCCGCCCCTCCCTCCCCGGCTCCGTGAAGACGCACACGATAGTGCGCTTCATCGACCTGACGGCGTGGAACTCGGACGACCCGGACACGTTCTGGCGCACCCGGCCGATCATGAGCCTCCTCGCGCGCCCGCAGGGCGCGAGCCGCATGGTGCTCAACACCTCGTTTGATCCGCGGCACCCGCGCCTCCGCGAGGCGAGCTTTAGCGCCTACTTCCTCGGCCAGAGCGAGGTGACCCTCATCTTTACGCCGTACGAGCGCGTGGCGACCCCGCCCCCGCCGAGCGGGGACCTCCTGCCGATGAGCGCGACCAACACGCCGACGGGGACGCCGCAGGGCTCGCCGCGCACCTCGTCCGACAAGCCCACGCGCCCGGGCTTCATCACGTCCAACATCCCGCCAGAGCAGCGCTGGCTCGGCATGCTCAACGACCTCATGTACGCGCTGTCCGAGTGCTTTGGGGGCACGACGTGCAAGTTTACGCTCGTGGGCGTGGACACGATTCCGGCCGCCGCGCTCAATCTCGACCCGGCGCTCGCAGACGACTGGCCGTCCCGCCGCGAGACGATCCGCAAGTTTATCGGGCGCCAGGTCAACTTTACGCGCGGCGTGTATCCCCCGCAGCCCAAGATCCCGGCTGACGAGCTCGCGCTCCTCCTCCAGGACATTCGCATCCTCACACGCGAGGAGTACCGCCAGCGTGTGGGGGTGGAGGAGTTTGACCTCTTTACGGTGTGGTAGACGGGGAGGTAATCTTGTTGTTCACTATGTCAGACCATCCTAATGTTGCAGCAGGGAGATGACGTACAGCCCAGCGATGATCGGCAGTTACTCACCTCGCGTGCGGCTCTTGATCTGCTAATCGCACCAGGCGGTGATGCGGCATGTAATGGAACAGTCTCCGAAGCGAACAGAAGCCTCGTGCACGTGAAGGCCCAAGGTGTGCGGCTTCAGCGCCTTGTTGGGGCGCTTAGCGCCACGGAATGCGGGGTGCTCGAGATCGCTGATGTGCAGGAACGATCTGCGCTGTGGTCCGGGAATGTGGTCGCGCCATGGCCGGAGCACGAATCCGGGCCTAGCCGCTAGCGCACTGAACCTCTGTCGCTGAGATGCGCTGGGATCTGGGATGTGGATGGGGATGACGTTATGGGCGTTTCACGTCTTTCCCTGCCACGACACCCAGTCGAAGCGACTCTGCCGGTGGTCAGTGGCCTCCTGGTTGCCCCCGCTACACGCGCGGCCCCCACGCAGAGTCGGCGTTCGGTGCCGGGCTCGACTGTCCTCTGGGCATTCTGCAGTCTAAATGTTCACATCGCGCTGCCCGTCCAGGGGCCTGGACCCGGTCGTACACACTTACACAAGGTCAAGCCGCGGAAGAAGATCCTGGGATGAGTGCAAAAGCAAGCCCAGACGCCAAGGGAGGCGAACAAGCTTGGCACGGTTGGGTTGGGCTCCACGGTATTCGCCTCTTCGGCCATGTCGTTCAGATGTCGGCGCTCAGTAGTGAGTCAAGTTGCCGACCGCCAGGCGCCTCACCATCGCGTCATCGCGGCTGTTCGTATTCTCGAGGCGGCTCTCGGTCCTGTCGGTAACCTTCTGCACGTCACCTGACTGTTAGCCATAACATGGTACTCACGATGACGACCTGCCGAGCCCTCCACTCCTAGAATAGTCCGGCCCCGAGAGCCTGGCGCTCAACTCACGTGATGTGGTCAGCAAAAGTAGGCGATCAGGGGCGTGGAACCGATCAGCGCCACGCCCGATGATCCTGTACGACTTCCATTTGCATTCATCCCGTCCCATCCAGCCCCCGGACACCCCGCACCCCGAGATTGCCTTACGGCATGAATGGGCAGGTTACTGATGGAGCTCTTTGGCTCTTTTGGTGGGCCTGTGGGGCTGTTCCCAAGGACGGTGATGGTGTCCGTTGAGAACCGACTGGACGGCGTCAGCACCGAGTCAGCGACGGCGTCAGTGTGTAATCAGCGCTCATGTTCGAACCGCATATGTGGCTGACGCAAGCCATCTGCCGTGTTCGACGTGTTTATGAGAGATCATGGAAGCAGAAGTTGGGCGCGCCGCTGACGGCATCCGAGGGAGGCGCTTACCTGCGGGCCAGCTTGGGTCCGAACGCGACCTGAAGCGCGGCGGCATGTGAACATTCCTGCCATCCTGGAAGAAGCACGCTCGGGGCGTGAGAAGCAACAGCTGGCGCACAGACGGGTCGTCGGACGGGCAACAGCCGGGTTTCGGGTCAGCTCTCACCCGGATGCAACCAACCACACCCCCTCCCGCGAGCACACATGGTAGTGGCGTTGCTTGCCAAGACATCCAAGACCTTTGATACATGTGCTCCATGTTGCGGATCGATGGGACCGAGCTGGAACTGCGTCGTGGCGCTTAGTGTGAGACGACGATCTTGGCCCCATCTCACTCCGACGCCCACTCGCAACGAAGCATCGAGCTGCTCGATAGCCGAGCACTCGAGCGGTGGAGCCAGGACAGCGATACCGCCAACAGCCGTATCTAGCCACAATAGGCCCTAGATTATGCGTATCGAGGCGTGCGCCGTTCACGCCGGAGACGCCGTACCTCGTTCCTCGAGGGGTGGGGTGCAGCACAATTAAATCGCTCACAACCGGTGGGCATGCCAAGTTGGGGGCACGGGGCCCGGCGGGGTGGGGAGGGGTGGGTGGGCGTGAGCGCTGGACCTGGATTGGATTGGGCGGCCTGCCGACGTCCCATGGACATGACGTCGGGAGTGATTGAGGTGGAGGACAAAGGCCCACAGCCGGGCGGATGCAGTCCGGTGTCGCTTCCGTCGCTGCACAAGCTCGGATCGTTTCTTGGCGTACCCGGGCGTCCGTCTGATCTGCACATCACTGACCATGACCAGACCAGACCGAGCGTAGCTTGCCGCCAATTCATGCCGCACCCAGATTGATGGTTGCGGGGATGTCGGCCTCGCCGCTCCCGCTAGCACGCGGTACTCGCTTCCCACCAGCAGCAAGCGCGCCTCCCAGCTCAGAGATAGTGGCCACCCCGTGGGGACGGGGATAGATACGACACCTCTGCCGACGGTAGCGGTAAGCGCGATTGCAGTGCCTGCCCGTGGGGTTGGAGCTTTACCCGGCGGCCACTCCGCGGCACGCCCCAGGGATGATGGATAGCGGCAGAGGCCGAGATAGCCAAGCTGCCGCATGAACGCATGGTGACGCTGCCCTGCGACGCCCACACCCATCACGTGAAACATACCACGGGCACTCCGCACCGCCACCCTTGGGTGTTGTGCCTCGTGTTAGCCTCTGTCGCAGAACCCGCTGAATGTTGCTGTTTGGTTCCCTGCATCATGTGACGGTGCGCGATGCGGCTGCAAGCGGAAGTGGTGCGTGGCGCCAATCGTCTTGTGCGAGATGTGATGCACGGTGCCTCTGTCTCTCGCGTACTGCAGCCAAGACCCCGGCATCATCTGTCCACGAGCAAGAGCAGAGGTGTAGCTTGGAATGCGTGTCGTACACTGGCCAGAACATGCCCTGGATCTCATCCTCGCCTGGGGCTTGGGCGCGATACCGCCGGTGCCGGGCGCGCCACCTGCAGGCGGCGTATTGAGGCTTGGGCTGTGCCCACTGCGCCTGTGGTAGACGATCGTGAGCTCGATAGCGCGCCCCCTCCTCTAGTGGGGGAGGGGCGTGGGTGAGTTGCCTCAGCGCTAGCTTCTCTAGCCCACTCACGCGACTGCTGTCACTTATTAAGAGCGGCACGCGCCGCACTTCACCTTCTCCCAACCTTCCTTCTCCCCCCTCCCCCCCACCAACCTAACATGAGTTTCTACGACGAGAAGGACGAGAAGGGCGTCGGCGACCTCACCCAGGAGGTCCGCCCCGTCCGCTCAGTCGAGTACGAGCTCGGCCACACTGGCACAGGCAAGGCCACCATCCGCACCATGAAGCCGCGTCACATCCAGCTCATCGGTATCGGCGGCGCCATCGGCACCGGTCTTTTTGTGAGTTGGCCGAATCTGCACGAGCTGACCCCAGGTTGGCACAGGCACGTCGCTGTCGAACGCGGGTCCGCTCTCGCTCGTCCTCGGCTACGCTATCTACGGTGCCCTCGTGCTCGCCACCTTCAACGCCATGGGCGAGATGACCTCGTACCTGCCCGTTGACGGCTCGATTCTTGTCTTTGCTGCCCGCTTCGTCGACCCCAGCTACGGCTTCTCGATGGCCTGGCTTTGCTTCTGGAACAACGCTATCACCGTCGCCGCCGAGGCGACCGCTATCGCGTCGATCATCAAGTTCTGGAACGAGGACATCAACTCGGGCGTCTGGTGTGCCCTCTTCGTCGTCTCTATCATCTTTATCAACATGTGGGGCTCGCGGTGGTTCGGCGAGGCCGAGTGAGTCCTTAGCCAAGTCCTGAGCTGACCGCAGGTTCTGGTTCTCGACCTTCAAGGTCCTCCTCGTCTTCATCATCATGCTGTTCACCTTTATCACGATGCTCGGCGGCAACCCCCAGAAGGACCGCTATGGCTTCCGCTACTGGAAGAACCCAGGCGTCATGCGCGAGTACCTCGTCCCCGGCAACACTGGCCGCTTCCTTGGCTTCTGGTCCGTGTTTATCCAGGCTGCCTTCGCCTACGGTGGCCCCGACATGATCGCCATGACGGCCGGCGAGGCCCGCTACCCCCGTCGCGTCCTGCCCAACGTCTTCAACCGTGTCATCTTCCGTCTCCTCTTCTTCTACATCGGTGGCACGTTCTGCATCGGTACTCTTGTGAGTCGAGCTTGGCGGAAGCCGCAGTGGACGCGGTGTGTGCCTTAACACCGACCTTCACACCACACCTCCAGCCCTGATAAGCGAGCGTCGCTCACACCCCCAGGTTCCCTACGACGACGACAACCTTACGGGCAACGGCGGCAAGGGCACCCCGCCCATTGTCATCGGCGCGGACCGCCTCGGCGTCCCCGTCCTCCCGCACATCATCAACGCCATTATCCTCACCTCGGCTTGGTCAGCTGGATGCTGCCTCACTTTCACCGCCTCGCGTAACCTCTACGCCGCCGCAATCAACGGCCACGCCCCGCGCCTCTTTCTGGTCTCGTTCCGTGGTGGTGAGTACAGCCTCGGGCTTCAGGTCCCTCTGCCCAGCTCTAACCCCAGTCCCCATCAATGCCATCATCGCCGTCACGATTGTCTCATGCCTCTCCTTCATGACCGTCAGCGACAAGGCCATCACCGTCTTCACCTGGATCACCAACATCCTCGGCGGCATGTGGATCCTCAACCTGTGGCTCCAGAACGTCCTCTACCTCCGCTTCCGTGCCGGGTGCGACGCGCAGGGCATCGACCGCTCGGCATTCCCGTACAAGCGCCGTGGCCAGAAGTACTTCAGCTGGATCTGCGTGTTCGCGTACGGCATCATCTTCCTTACCAACGGCTTTAAGGTGTTCATGAAGGGACGCTGGAGCATCCGCGACTTCATGTTCGCGTACCTTGTCCTCGGCCTCTTCATCGTCCTCTACCTTGGCCACAAGACGTACAACGTCCTCCGCAACGGTGCGACTTGGCGCCCTCTCAGGGGGGAGGAGATGGATTTCACCACGGGCAAGCGCGAGATCGACGACGACGAGCTCAACTACCCGCCCGTCGGCAACACTCGCTCTGCCCGCTTCGAGCGCTGGCTCTGGGGCTAGTCCTCAAACGAAGCAGCGGAGGGTGTGGGGCGGTGGCAGTAAGGGTTACGGGATAGTTGTTAGTAGTACTGCAGAAATGTTTATTTTAGCGGAAGCAGTTCCATCGTCCGTCCAGGTCGCGGGGTGCCGACGGGTGCCGAGTGAGCTGCTGGGCACAGTGGGGCATTATGGCCTGGTGCCCGTTAACGATGGGTGGCCGGAAGTGCTTGGAGGACGTGCAGATAAACCATCAAGCAGACTGAGTATGGGTGAGCTGGGTTGAGTTGTAGTTGAGTCAGACCGATCGGAACCGAGGGCACCCGCCAAGCATCATCTCGGCGATTTTGTTGAGCGCTCCAGGAATCCATGTGACCAGTATCACTCCGTCGGCGCGTAATGTTGCCGTATGGCGAGAGCGATGGGGCGCGGCGCGACCACCCCGGCCGTTCCGGGGAGATTGTGCAGCAGGGGAGCGGCAGACAAGGAGGGCGTCCGCCCAGGGGGTTAGGGGAATGAGACGCGGAGACGGACGCGATGGCAGTCCCGAAGCACAACCATGTCCATGCCCAGCGCAGCTCGCCTCCCTAACAACTCCCACAGGACCCTCACCCTTGAACTAGGTAGCCGTCCGTGCTGCGCCCGCGGCCACTTGGGTTGTGCGATGTGAGGCAGCCACATGACGGAGACTTGGCATCGATCGCGGCGGGTGTCCTCGACTCAACACCGATTCCCATGTCGGTGTTCAACGTCCATACAACTTTGTACCTCGGCGTCGCACCGATCAGAGACCCTTGCCAAGACGCGCCTCAGGACTCTGCCGCGAAGGCAGAGAATGGAACGATTGACCTTGGAGGTGGAAGAGTGGACGATGGAATGGACCACATCAAACAGGCACGCTCATCCCTGCGCCTGACACTGAAAACCCCTGTCAGGCACGCGGAGAGATGTCCACTACTCCATGTTTTATCTCCGCTTCGCGTGGCATTCCCTGCAGGGTAACCACATGGCATCACCGTGGAGGATGATGTCTGACACGTCAACCCTGAGTGGATCGGCGGAGTGAGTGTGTATGTCCGGTGCGCCCCTGTCCGTGCGGCTCGTCTTGGCGTTCTCGACCACCGGCCGTTCAACACCACCCTCTGCCCGACCAGTGTCTTTGACGGAACCGACACCTCCCGCTCACATGCTTATAATGCCTTAAACCCCCATCATGCTCCATCAATAACGACACTCACCTCACCATGGACATACATCCAACCCACTCCCCAGACAAGGGGCCAGGCAAGGGGTCCGAGCCGAACGAGAAGGTCCCCCTCCCCGACGCCCCCGTCCTTGACGCCACCGCCGCCTCCAACGAGTCGTCCAGCGCCCTCGGCACAGAAAAGACGAAGAGCAAGCCCGAGTCCGAGGCGAGTGACAAGGAGAAGAAGGGATGGTTTGGCAAGGGCAAGAAGGAGCCACAGGACGAGGAGGAGGACAAGGAGCCGCCCATCAAGCCCGCGAGCATCGCATCGCTCTTCCGCTTTGCGACGCGCAAGGAGCTCTGCCTTCAGTTCTTTGGGCTGCTCTTCGCTGCGGGCGCCGGCGCTACACTGCCGTGCATGACCATTGTGTTCGGCCAGCTCGTCACCCTCTTCACCGACTTTGGCACCCTCTCGCGCCAGATCGCGATGGAGGGCGGCTTCAACCCCGCCACTGCCGCCGCCCTCGAGGCCGCCAAGAGCAACCTCAAGAAGGAGGTCGGGAACTGTGCACTCTACCTCATGGCTATTGGAATCGGCATGTTTATCCTGACGTACACGTACATGCTCATCTGGAACTACACGAGCGAGGCACAGAGCAAGCGCCTCCGTGAGGCATACCTACGTGCGGTGCTTCGCCAAGAGGTGAGTCAACCCTAGTCAACCGAGGTTGTCACTAACAGACAGATCGCTTGGTTTGACGACATGGGCGCTGGCGAAATTGCCAGCCGCATCCAGACCGACTGCCACCTTGTGCAAACCGCAATCTCCGAGAAGATGGGCATCACTGTGCAGCACTCGGCCACGTTCATTACCGGTTTCGTCGTCGCGTACGCGAGGAATGCCCGCATCGCCGGCGTCCTCACCGCCACTTTCCCCGTGATCATGATCTCGGGCGGTATTAGTGCGTCTCCTCACATGCGTGTACTGACCGACAGTGGGATACTACGAGACCAAGGCCCAGACCAAGTGCCTGGCGTACATCGCCAAGGCCGGAAGCGTCGTGGAGGAGGTCGTGTCCTCCATCCGCACCGTCAAGGCGTTCGCCAGCGGACCATACCTCGGCAAGCGGTTCAACGACGCGATCGGCGCCAGCCGCGACGCTGGTGTCAACGGCGCGGCGCCGCAGTCTGCCGGCCTCGGCCTGATGTGTGAGTTTGCTCAAGTCCATGTGAGATTAAGCTAACGTCAGTCTTCGCCGTCTACGGTGCGTACGCCCTCGCGTTCGCGTTCGGTGGTCGCATGGTCGAGCAGGGGCACGCCACCAGTGGTGAGGTCATGAACGTTGTCCTCGCGATCCTCATCGGCGCGTTCTCGATCGCCATGATCGCGCCCGAGCTGCAGAGCATCAGCAAGGGCCGCGCGGCAGCCACCAAGCTTTTCGAAACCATCGACCGCGACCCGACCATCAACTCGGCGAACCCCGGCGGCCTGCGGCCCGAGAAGGTCGACGGTAACATTGCATTCGAGGACGTCGTCTTCCACTACCCGTCGCGCCCGAATGTGCCGGTGCTCAAGGGCCTCTCGACCACCTTCGGCTCGGGCGACACCTGTGCGCTGGTCGGCGCGAGTGGCAGCGGCAAGAGCACGGTCATCCAGCTGCTGGAGCGCTTCTATGACCCGATCGCGGGCAGAATCACTCTCGACGGTGTCGACATCCGCGACCTCAACCTCAAGTGGCTGCGGCAGCAGATGGGCTACGTCGCGCAGGAGCCGGTCCTGTTCGCCACCAGCGTCCGCGGGAACGTCGAGCACGGTCTGATCGGCAGCAAGTGGGAGAATGCGCCGGACGCTGAGCGCCTCGAGCTCGTCAAGAAGGCGTGTGAGGCGGCCAACGCGGACGGGTTCATCTCCAAGCTTCCGCAGGGCTACGACACCCATGTCGGCGAGCGTGGCATGCTCCTCTCGGGGGGTCAGAAGCAGCGCGTGGCAATTGCGCGCGCGATTGTGTCGGACCCCCGCATCCTGCTTCTGGACGAGGCGACGAGTGCTCTCGATGGCCAGTCCGAGCGTGTGGTGCAGGACGCGCTCGAGAAGGCGAGTGTAGGCCGTACTACGATTGTGATTGCGCACCGTCTCGCAACCGTCAAGGACGCCGACCGGATTATCGTCATGGGCGCCGGCGAGATCGTCGAGCAGGGTACGCACAACAGCCTACTCGAGGACAAGGATGGCGCATACTTCACACTCGTGCAAAACCAGCAGCTGCAGCAGAAGGCGGCCGAGAAGGCCGCCGACGAGTCCGAGTCGGAGAGCGAGGACGAGGGGGCCAACCCCCTCCAGCGCCACATCTCGCCCGAGCTGTACCGCCAGCACACGCACGGCAACCGTTCCCTCGCATCTCTCGCGCTCGAGCAGCGCCGCATGGACGTGGCGGCGTACTCGGCGCCGTACGACAAGGCAGGCTTCTTCCCGCTGTTCTGGCGCCTCCTCAAAGTCAACCGCAAGCACTGGAAGTTGTACATTCCCGGCGTCATCGGTGCCACTGCCGCCGGCATGGTCTACCCCTGTATCTCGATCCTATTTGGCAAGACCATCTCGGCCTTTGAGCTCCCGCGCGAGACGATCCGCCCCGCGCTCGACCGCATGGGTCTCTGGTTCTTCATCACCGCCGTTCTGGCCGGCATCGCCATGTTCTTCAACTACTGGTCGTTCTCGCGCACCGGATGGGAGCTGGCGAGCACCCTGCGCACCTGCCTCTTCACCGCTGTCACGCGGCACGATGTGGAGTGGTTTGACGAGGAGGAGCACGCCACCGGCACGGTGACGAGCGACATCTCGGACCGCCCGCAGAAGATCCAGGGCCTCTTTGGCGTCACCCTCGGCAGTATCCTCCAGGCGGTGGTGACCCTCGTCGGTGGCGTGATTATCGGTCTTTGCTACGGCCCCCTCCTCTCGCTCATCGGTATCGCGTGCGTGCCCCTCATCATCGGATCGGGATACATCCGCCTGCGCGTCGTCGTGCTCAAGGAGGAGAAGACGAAGAAGTGGCACGCCGGCAGCGCGCAGCTCGCGTCCGAGGCGGCCGCCAGCGTGCGCACCGTCGCCTCGCTCACCCGCGAGGACGACGTCGAGGCGATCTACGCCCGCTCGCTCGAGGAGCCCATGGCGATCAGCATCCGCACGGCATACGGCTCCCAGGCGCTCTTCGCGGCCAGCCAGGGCATCACGTTCCTCGTCGTCGCGCTGGTGTTCTACATCGGCGCGCTGTGGATCATCGACGGCAAGTACGACACCGAGATGTTCTTCATCTCCCTCAACGCGGTCGTGTTCGCAGCGCTCGAGGCCGGCGACATCTTCTCATTCGTTCCCGACGCAAGCAAGGCCAACTCGGCCGCCCGTAGCGTCTTCCGCATCCTTGACAATGTGCCCGAGGTCGACGCCGACTCGAACGAGGGCATCGTCCTCGACCCCGCCACCGTGCAGGGCACTGTCGCGTTCCACGGCGTCCACTTCCGCTACCCCAGCCGCCCTGGCGTGCGCGTATTGCGTAAGCTGTCCCTCGAGATCCCAGCTGGCAAGTACGTCGCGCTGGTCGGCCCCTCGGGCTGCGGGAAGAGTACCACGATCCAGCTCATCGAGCGCTTCTACGACCCGCAGGCCGGCAGAGTCACGCTCGACGGGCACGACCTTCGCACGCTGAATGTCCGCAGCATGCGCAGCCACATCGCACTTGTGTCCCAGGAGCCGACGCTCTACGACGGCAATGTGCGCTTCAACGTCGCGCTTGGTGCGGCCGACCCCTCGTCCGTGACGGAGGAGCAGATCATCAAGGCGTGCAAGGACGCCAACATCTACGACTTTATCATGAGCTTGCCGGACGGGTTCGACACGCCCGTTGGCGGGAAGGGCTCCCAGCTCTCTGGCGGGCAGAAGCAGCGCATCGCGATCGCGCGCGCGCTCGTTCGGGACCCCAAGGTCCTCCTGCTCGACGAGGCGACCGCCGCGCTGGACAGCACGTCCGAGCGTGTCGTCCAGGCCGCGCTCGACAACGCCGCGCGCGGGCGCACCACCGTCGCGATCGCGCACCGCCTCAGCACCATCCAGAACGCCGACCTCATCCTGTTTATCCAGGACGGCGCCGTGATCGAGCGTGGGACGCACGACCAGCTCATCGCCAAGGGCGGCGCATACGCCGACCTCGTGGCGATGCAGGTCCTCAGTCGTGTCCACTAGTGGCTTCTCAAAACGCTTGGCTTGTCAACTCTGTCGCTAGTCTACGCCCAATTTTGTTTTTCTTTTCCCTTCTTCCACATCTTACTCCTAGACGCATTGGCAAAATTGTAGAGCTGCATCGTATCGCATCCATGCACGGTTGCTTGGACTGGAGCGCTCCTCGAAGAGAGGTGAGAGGGAGCGAGATGAGAATGAGCGGGATGGTGCGGGAGGTTGCCGATCTAGCCCCGTCGGGGCCCGGTTATGCCGGCTAATGTGACGGATACAGACCGTGCTCGCGACTTTGACCATCTCGTGCGCCATCAACACGCAATCGCTCACTCTCTCCACCACAGCCCATACCTCGTATATCAACGCCTGCCTTGGCAGCCGACCACCGATCACCGATCACCGACGACCGACCACGGAAGCGACACACTGAACATATAAGCGCCACCACTGCGCTCCCACACTCCCTGCTCACCCCCGCCCACGTTCATTACCATGCCACCCAACACCCCCACCCTCTCTTACTTTACGCGCCTCTCCCCGAGCGTGTACTACCTGCCGCGCCCGACGCCGGCTCCCGCCTCGGGCGCGGCCAGCGGCCCTTCGCCCGCGACGATCCCCCCTCCTGCACCCGCCGCCGTGCCCGCCCTCGCTGCGCCTGCCGTGCCGGTGCCCCGTCTCGTCGTCCTCGCTACTTGGATGGGCGCCCAGCCCTCCCACATGGACAAGTACATCGAGCCGTACCGCCGCCTCTTCCCCTCGTCGCCTATCCTCGTCCTCAGATCCGAGGCGGCCGACTGGCTCGTCCCCTGGAAGAAGCCCGACATGGGCGCAGCGGCCAGCGTCGTCCGCTCCCTCTTCCCCGAGATCGCGGGCGCCCCCGCCGACGGGAGCGCCACGCCGTCGCCCGAGGCCGCCGCGAACGCTGTCGCGGGCAAGCCCGGGCGCCCCGAGCTCGTGATCCACCTCTGGTCGAACGGGGGGTCCGCGTCGCTCGCTCGTCTCCGCCAGTCCCTCGCTAAGGACCACGCCTCCCTCCCGCCCTATACCCTCGTGCTGGACTCTACGCCGGGCCAGTTCAGCTACAAGGGGACGTACAGCGCCTTCTCGCTCGTTGCGCCCAGAAAGTGGGCGTGGCTTCTCAGACCCCTCCTGCACGGCTTTGTCGCTTGGTTCTGGTTGCTCACATACGTGCGCGCCAGACTCGACTTTAAGCGCCGCGCCGAGACGGGGTCGTCCAAGCTCGTTGGGCCGCTCGCGCTGCTCGCTGCGAGTCACAACGTCAAGGCGCTCGCGGCCATCGAGGCGCGCAGGACGTACATCTACTCGCGCGAGGACGCGCTCATCCCCTACACCGATGTCGAGGCGCATGCGGCCGACGCGGAGAGCAAGGGCTTCGACGTGCGCACCGAGGAGTTCGTGGGGACAGCGCACGTCGCGCACGCGCGTACCGAGCCGGAGCGGTACTGGGAGGTCGTGCGGGAGACGTGGGAGGGGACGCCAGTCGAGATCGAGACGAACGGCGAGACGAAGGCTCCCGCCGAGCAGCAGGTCACTGCTTAGATCAGTCCGAAGCGTTAGAAGAGAAGTAGATCAGAGGATCGTCCACAGATCACAGAAGGCGTAGATCATTCACGTAGACCGTAGACCGTTGTTAATACGATGTTAGACTTGACTCTCATCTTCTTTCATCTTCCGTCCACGTCACCTGTTATCGGCCCTACTTCCAGCTGACCTGCCCCCAACCTGCCTATCGCTGTGCGCCAACGCCCATGATCAATGCACGACGCCCGGATATCGTGCCCAACCCGCACCGGCCCCGGGGAGATCCGCATGCATGCTCGCTTGCTTGGCCTGACAGCTGGTCCTGATGTCCTGACATGTGCTCGACCATGTGTCGTCCTGACAAAACGAGCCTTGTCGCACGCCTGACGTGAGCAGACATTGTGCACTGGCCTCCGCGGGGTGCGCGGATCTAGCGGAGATTGCGGCTAAAGCTTCATCTCTACCGGGCGGGACTACTCCGGTGGTACCTGAAAGCGCTTGTCTGCCTGGCCTTTGACGGTATGCGGATTGTTCTGCAGGCCTGCCAAGGCCCAGAGCCGGAGCTAGGTGGGGCTCTGTGGGGGGCGATTGGGCGCAGAGCTGGATAGGCTCGCCGAGATTCCAGCCCGGATTCCGGCGCATGCGTGGTTGGGCGTGGGGCGACGTGGGGCGGAATATGGGAATGGAGAACAGGACTTTGGTTGGGGTGGGCAGCCGGCCTTGTCCGCCACCGGTAGTACGACCTCGGTTGCCGAATCCCGCCCACTTACCGGCACTTCATGGCTTGCACGGCGTGGGTCACGAGGAATATATCTGCTGCAACTCACGTCGGGAAGCGAGCAACCCCTCACTCTCACGAGACACTAGACATCATGGCCAAGCTTAACACCCCCATCACCGAGCTCTGTGAGTACGAGCGCGGCGAGCCCGTCGCTAGCAGACGCCCGACCTCGCTCCACACCGGCCCCACAGCTAACGCCCAGTCGGCATCCAGCACCCCGTCATCCTCGCGGGCATGAACGTCGCTGCGGGCCCCAAGCTCGCTGCGGCAGTCACCAACGCCGGCGGCCTCGGTGTCATCGGCGGTGTGCGCGCGACCCCCAAGTACCTCCGTCGCCAGATCCACGACATCAAGAAGCACCTTGACCGCCCCGACGCGCCGTTCGGCATCGACCTCCTCCTCCCCCAGATCGGCGGCAGCGCCCGCAAGACCAACAAGGACTACACTGGTGGCCAGCTTGACGAGCTCATCTCGGTCATCATCGAGGAGGGCACCAAGCTCTTCGTCTCGGCCGTCGGTGTGCCCCCCAAGGAGGTCGTCGACCGCCTGCACAAGCACGGCATTGTTGTCATGAACGTGAGTGCTGGCTTGCCAGGGCGGTGGGGCTGTGGGTACGGGAGATCCCATCCACACAGTCGTCTCGCTTCCCCCGACGCTCCCGGAGCTCGCTAACCCCAGATGGTCGGCCACCCCAAGCACGTCCCCAAGGCGCTTGCCGTTGGTGTCGACATCATCTGCGCCCAGGGCGGTGAGGGCGGTGGCCACACCGGCGACGTCCCCACCTCGATCCTCATCCCCGCCTGCGTCGACGCCTGCAAGGGCAAGGTCTCGCCTCTCACCGGCAAGCCCATCTCAGTCGTTGCCGCCGGCGGTATCACCGACGGCCGTGGCCTCGCCGCCTCGCTCATGTACGGCGCCGACGCCGTCTGGGTCGGCACCCGCTTCGTCGCGTCCACCGAGGCCGGCGCCCCCAAGAAGCACAAGGAGCTCGTCGTCTCGGCTGGCTTCGGCGACGCCCGCCGCACCCTCATCTACTCGGGCCGTCCCATGCGCGTCCGCTACACCGACTACGTGAAGGACTGGGAGGAGAACCGTCAGGAGGAGATCAAGCTGCTTTGCGAGCAGGGGATCATCCCGCACGAGGACCACATGGAGAAGCACCCCGAGACCGGCGCGAAGGGCATGAAGTGGTTGATGGGGGAAAACTCGGCCGTCATCAATGAGATCAAGCCGGCGAAGGAGATTGTCGACGAGATGGTCTCTACCGCCGCGCGCTGCATCCAGACCGGGGCTGCGGACCTGACCTCTGGCGGCCGCGCTCGCCTGTAAACGCGCTGCGCGCGCAGAAGCAGAGGCGCCGGCATAGGACGCCGGGGCGAGCTGTTGTAGTAAAAGTAGCCGTTGGGACCGCATGCATTCGCTAGGATATCCTGGGGGCCGGGGGCGGCTTGCGAAAAGGCTGCGAGAGGCTTGTGATGTACGCGTGAGAGTGAAGGAGGGAGACGTATGAGAGGCTTGTGAGATGGGAAGACGGCGTGGGAAGAGTGGGTGGTGGGAGGAGTGGCGGTGCCATTGTGGCCTGTCGGACCGCTCAACCACCTCCACCCCACGCCCTGGCTGTATTCGTCGGCACGCTAGCTCTCTCGGTGGCCCCAAAGGCACCGGCACCCAGCGCTGCTTGCAGACACACGAGAGCCTTGGGCGGCAGCCTCGGCCTGAGTGGTTCGAATCCGTGGCGTCCATCCGATCCGCCACAATGATCGGCGCTGATCGCCGATGTCGGATTGCCGTGCCAACCTCCACCCCCGCCCGGTTAGTCACCGACCAGCTCCCCTCTCCAACGCTCCTCCATCCACCTCTCCTCCACCATCTCTCTCTTCCGATCCCTCAACATCATGCTCCTGCAAAGACTGCGGCCATCTCTCCTCCCCTCCCCCTCCCTTGTCGTCAGCGCGAGCTTGCGCGCCGGGACACGCCTCTCCTCGACCTCGGTGTGGGACGTCAAGCCCGTCGAGCTCAGCTTCGACGTCCAGGAGCCCGAGACGCGCGGAAAGGGGTGTATGGTCATCTGCCATGGCCTGCTGTGAGTAGCGCTCGGGCGTCTCCCCTCGTCTACCGTGCCGCCTTGTCCAGGTCAAAGGCCTGGAGGAGAGCTGACACCAGGGGCTCCAAAGCCAACTGGCGGGGCCTCGCGCGCCGCTTCGCAAAGGAGCTGAGCATGCCGGTGTACACGCTGGTGAGCATCGCCTTCCCCCTAATCTATCAAGTCCCCTGGTTAGAGCTGACGCCAGGATCTCCGCAACCACGGGCGCTCGCCGCACGCCGAGCCGCACACGTACCCCGCCATGGCCATCGACGTGGGCCACTTCCTGCGCGAACAAGGCCTCGAGGATGTGCATCTGCTCGGGCATAGCATGTGGGTTTGCTGCGTTGGGTGGCCGTGGTAGCTGACGCCAGGGGCGGCAAGACGGTCATGTCGCTCGCGCTCAACGAGAAGCTGAACAAGCCGCTCAAGTCGCTCATCAGCGTCGACATTGCCCCCACGAACGAGCCCATCGAGCCACAGTGAGCTACACAGCCTACCGAAGCTGACGCAGATACGACGGCTACCTCAAGGGCATGCGGGAGATCGAGGCGGCGCGCATCAGCTCCAGAAAGGAGGCGGACAAGATGCTCGTTCCCTACGAGTCCGAGGAAAGCACGCGCCAGTTCCTCCTCACCAACGCGGTGATGGAGGACGGGCACGTGTGCTTCCGCGTCGCGATAGACACGCTGGCGTCAGCCACCAGAGGGCTGGGGACGTTCCCGTACCTCGTCCGCGACGGCAAGCCCGATGCGACATGGGATGGCCCGACATTCTTCCTGCGCGGGAGCAGGAGCGACTACGTGCTGGACAAGTACCTGCCCGACGCGCGCAAGTTCTTCCCACGCCTGGAGCTGGAGACCCTGGATGCGGGGCACTGGGTGCATGCTGAGCGGCAGAAGGAGACGGGGGACGCGGTGGTCGCGTTTGTCAAGAGCACTTTGTAGCATCCCAGGGGGTGATGTCATCGGAATGCGCCGGCTGGCCTCCCCGAACCAAACACGTCCCCGCCCACCTTACACGCGTCGGCAAGCGCTAAGACGGTGTTATGCGGTGTATGCACGCACTGGAAAAGAGGGCGAGCTCGATACACTGACGGTCGTGTTCGCTGCTTGTGAGGCTGTGCGGGCTGAGCGCTGCGGAAATTTGGGTCCGCTGCTTCTCGCCGCACAGCAATCCGCACGGACAACGTTCAACTTGCCACCCAACACTCGTCCACTACTTTAATCTCCTCATCTTTCTGCCACTGCGTCCGTCTCATCTCCTCTCCACACGTCCTGCGCTCACTCCAAACAACCACCTCGCGACCCCCGCGCACTCCTCTCCCCACACAACCGTCACCTGCTGGACAACCTCCACCGCAACAACCTCCACCCTCCCATTCCCACACCCACACCCACAATGTCCCACGTCTCCACCGACGACTTCTGGGCGACCTTCACCTCGGCGTGGGCCCAAGTCCGCGGCGGCACGCGCGCCGTCGCGGGCCTGACCGCGAAGAACGCCTACCTCCGCCGCGTGGCCGTGACGGCCGTCAACGTCCTCCTCCCCGAGATGCTCAAGGCCCTCGCACGCAACATGCGCGCCTACACGCCTGAGCAGCTGCGCGAGTGGGACGCGCACCTCCAGGCCGCGCTCACCACGCTCGAGCGGCCCGACGTGCGCACCGCCCTCCGCTCCCCGTCGGACGAGGCGTTCCTCTACGCCCGAGCGTGGGTCGTCATCGGCGGGCAGGGGTACTTTGCCGCCGTGGACGGGACGCCGGGGGTGTATGGGGTGCACGACCAGTGGGCGGAGGCGGTGCTGTATGTCGCCGAGCGGGTCTACGAGAAGCGGTATGGCAAGTGGGCCGCGTGAGCAAAGTAAGTGTGGCTGTGGACCGGCTGACGCCAAGGTGTCCACGACACAGCCCGATTCCGTACCAGATTACGGGGTATGGAGTGAGTTACTACTGCAGTGCGATGCAGCTCTGCCCTGTCACGCAGAGGAGCCGCTGCCACAGACAGTGATGCTGACGACAGACCAAAACGACCGACTAGATGTGCATTTGGATAGCGTTGGGGGCCTTACAGAACGCTAGGCATGTAGAGTATGACTGCAGCTGCGAGAGGTAGTCCACACCTAACACATTGTGAAGTCATTGTAAGACACCTCCCCATTCCTCCCTAAACGGAACATCACCGTCTCCGCCCGGTCTTCCGGACAGCTCCTTCCCGCCACACGCTTGATGTACGACCGGTATTGGTCCAGCACAACACGACCGATCGCGAGGTCGCGTGGATGGGTGGCGACGGGCGCCACAATTGACAAGGCAGTCGCGTGGATTGAGGGATGACCGATCGGACATGGACCGGAGCCGGACATGTCCGTCTCGTTCTCCGACTTCAATCAACCCACCGACCGAGCACTTTGTCCATCACTACTCCACAATCATCATGCTCCCGTCTATATAACTCCACACTGCCCACCATGGCATGGCACGCCCTCGACACGCCCGCCATGACCATCTCAACCAGCCGCAAGCTCCGCATCGCCATGCTCGGCTGCGGCCGCATGGGACAGCAGCACGCGCTGAATGTGAGCTCGTCTCACAGCTCGGAGTAGCTGACGCTAGCTCCTGCACCAAGCTCCCCGCGCGCAGATTGTGGCTGTCGCCGACCCCGCGCCCGCCGTCGCCAAGTGGACTGCCGCGACCCTCCCGGGCGCTGCGTACTACCCCTCCCCGGACGACGTGTTCGCGCTCCCCGCCGAGTCGCTCGACGCCGTGGTCATATCGACCATCACGAGCACGCACGCGCCCCTGACCATCGCAGCGCTCGAGAAGGGTTGGCACGTCCTGCTCGAGAAGCCGATCAGCATCGACGTGGAGGACTCGAAGCCGGTCGTTGCCGCTGCTGAGGCGGCCGCCGCCCGCGGAGTCAAGGTCATGATCGGGTTTGTGCGCCGGTGTGAGTTGGCCCTGCCCCTCCCTTGTCCGTCGACCCGGCGCTGACATCAGTCGACAGGGCGTTCCAGGAGCTCGCGGCGCACATGCACGCGGACCGCGCCGGGCGCGTCTACGCACTGAAGTCGAGCACGCAGGACGCGTACGACCCATCGGGTGTCTTCGTGGCCTACTCCAAGGCCTCAGGTGGGATCTTCATGGACTGCGGGATCCACGACATCGACATGAGCCGGTGGCTGCTCTCCACCGACCAGGTGGGGCGGGCGGAGGTGAAGCGCGTCCTCGCTTCCGGCCTGATCACAGCCCACCCCGAGCTCGAGGCGCAGGGCGACTGCGACAACGCCTTCGGCATCATCGAATACACCAACGGCACGACGTGTACGCTCCACCTGTCGCGCACAGGGATGGGCGGGTACGACTCGATCGTCGAGGCGTACGGCATGGGGCAGAAGGTGACGGTCGGGACGCCGGCGCAGAGCGCGCTCCAGATTGCGGACGTGAGCCGGCGGGTCGAAGGCAAGCCCACGTACCTCGCCCGATTTGCCGACGCGTTCGTGCGCGAGGTGCAGGCGTTCGTGGACGTGTGCCTTGACGACAAGCGTGAGTCGACAGAAGGTGGAACTGACGCCAGCCGTGCCGACCACGCCGTACGATGCGCTCGCGGCCGCGCAGATCGCCAAGGGCCTCACCGCCGCGTTCCGCACCGGCAAGCCCGTGGACTTTGACGCGAACGGCGAGCCGATCCTCTAAGCTCGGTGAGCCGTTTGCACGGTTGGTTAGATACGGATGAAGACATGGGCTCTGCATTTCGCGATTTAGCAGCGTGACTGACTGAACGCAGTTGGATAGCTTCACTTCCTGGGCCACTCGAGCGGCTCGATGTCGCGTCCATCTCTAAGTCAGATCTACGAAGCCTCTCCTTGTCACCCACCTCCCATCGAGCCAAGTCACTTCGTGGCGACGACACTGAGCACGTATCGCAGTTGACTCCCATTCCCACTCCTCCCCGATGTCACGAACCGCACATGTCGGGCTTTGGCGCGGTGCAACTGATATAAAAGATACTTAGATCAAGAGTGCAGCTCAGTTTCGACTGGCTCTGTTCTCTCTGCCAGTCACACATGCCAAATGTCCCCATCAGCGGTCATCGGGTTGGTGTCTGAGATGCAAGAGAAGGTTCACTGGCGATCTGGGGATCGATGGATCGACGGATTGACACGGTCATGTCGCGAACATTATGCATCCTTAATTTCTAATGTAAGCATTACAAATTTTGTTTGGTTTCATTAGGATTGTCCTGGGGATCCAAGCGATGACGTCAAGGGTTTTGTGTCGTGAGGTCTGCTGATCACAACCTGCCATGTTGCTTGAATAAATCACCGGGAACCTCTCCGCTGCGCCTCTCACGGTAGCTCTGGTCACCCCTCCACTCCATCATGTCCTGGGGACCGTCCACGCCGCAAGGCCAGTCGCCCGCCCTCGGCCTGCGCAAGTTCCACACAGAGGACCCGCGCGCCGCCGTCCGCCTGGTGTACAAGAACGACCCAGACATTTCGGTGCGCTGCGAACTCACATATGCTGAGACAGGGTTTCCTGGCTGGATACCTCTACCACGTTGATGCACAGGCCCCAGCATCGCAGAAGGCTCTTAACCGCTTCCCCCGAGCCTATAACGACGCGCGCGACAGTTGCTTCGCGGTCGCCATCAACGGTCGTGAGTAGCTTGAGGGCGGGCGAAGGATGAGTGTCTGAGACCAGTGGAGTGTCAGTTCTGCACGAACGAGCCGTGCATCTTTATCGTCCGCGCGCGTCCCGGTCGCTCCGACGAGCTCGCCGCAGCAGCCCGGCGTCTGCACCGAGCCCGTGTCGGCGAAGCTCCACCCGACATCGAGGTACCGGCCAACCTCCTGCACGCTCTCGCCACTGGGTAAGGCTCATGAACCAACTCTGCCATGCCACTGACCTCAGGTGTCTCAAGTGTATGAGGAGCAAGCGATGCTGTCCTAGCACACGCGGAGAACCGATCAGACCGCGCAAGGGCATAGCCGCCGCCAGGCCTGTTCCTGTGCCACAGCCTCGGGCATGTCGCCCGCTGCCGGTGCCCCCGCGTCCGCGCGACCCGACACCTCGTGAAGCCCCACGAGGGTCTGTTGAGCGCCGGGCCGCCCAGCCTGCCGGCGTGGGCCTTGAACAGAAGGAGAAGGAGCGCCTGGTCAAGGTGAGCCGCTGTTGAGCCCGCTAAATGCAGGTCTTTGAGCCCCTCTTGGCCATGCTTGACGAGATGTCGGCCGCAATCTCCTCTGGGAAGCCGCGGGAGGAGAGGCGCACGGAGGTGTACGAGACGTTCCTCGAGCGCCTCCCCCAGGTAGACGCACCCCTCGCCGAGCGCGGGGCTGAGAGCAAGGTGGGATACTGCAACAGGCCGAGAGCCTGTGGTGACAGGCAAACCTGACAGTAGGGATACGCCCCGCTCATCAAGATGCTCACGGAGATGCGTTCAGCGGTGGGGACGGGAAGCCGTGACACGCGCCGTGCCGAGGTGTATGAGACGTACCTCGAGAAGCGGTCGTGCTCGGGTTGAGCTGGCGCGAATGTGCGAGCCCGTGCATCGCAGACGTCGTGTTGTTGTCAGCGACGACTCGGACTCGGACTCCGAGTGGGATGGCGAGAGTGAGGCATCTGTGGTTCTGCTCTAACGCTCTCGCGATCACCGAAGTAGGAGAATGCAGGATATGCAGGTTTGTGCGGTTGTCTCTTGCATTTGTCGCGATGAATCGCGTGGCAGCAAATGAGGGTAAAGCCTGGTTAATGAACAATTAGCAAGTTGTTTGGTTCCAATAGCAAAGTGGCGTGTTGTATTTCAGCCAATAGGAGAGGGCGTCGCCCCCGTCTGTCAACAAGACAACGCCCATCGCTGCTGACATGCTCCTCGTCATCATCCATCTCACATCCGCTACCATCCACCCCGGAAATCTATCTCCCGACGCCGACGCCGACGCCGGGGTCTCCAGCCACCCCGCCACTTCTCAATCCGGCAGTTCGAGCCCTACCTCCACCTCCACCTCACCCCGGAAGCATCTCATCGCAAATGCCCACACCCCCAATCCCAGTCCTCCACGCCCTCCTCACATCTCTCTCCCTCCCCGTCCGCTACCCATCCACCCTCGCCGCCGTTCCCCCAACCCTCCTCCTTCTCATCCTGGAGCGCCTAACCTCGCGACTCTCCCTCCCGCCCGAGCTGCGCTCGCCGCGCACCCGCGCCGCCGAGGTCGAGCTCACCAAGATACTCGTCGGCTCCCTCGCCGTCGAAGTCGGGATGGACCTCGGCGCCGTGGACCCCGAGCGCCTCGTGGGAGGCTCGGAGCCCGACCTCGCAGCCCTGATTATGGCGCTCGCGGTGGTTGCGCGCCGGGGCGGCGTGCAGATCCGTCTGCCGAGCGAGGTGGAGGAGCACGACTGCGACATCTCGTGGGAGTCGCTGGACGACTCCTTGGAGGAGCCACGCGAGCCTGCACCAACGCGGATGAGCTCCAGCACCTCAACCAGGCTCTCAGCCTTCACCCACGCGTACACCACGCCGCCGCGCTGGGGCGGGGGTAGAGATACCTCGGCCATCTCGTCTGCCAGCTCGTATGATCGCCAGCACGCGCCGTCGCCGGCGTTCTCGCGGGAGTCGAGATCTCGAGCGAGAAGAACCGTGCTCCAGGCCATGGTCGAGGAGTTCGGGCTGTCACCGACATAGCAGACCTGTGACCCCGCTTCCCGAGGGCTGAATCTGTTCCGCTGTGGCGGCCTCCTAGTTCGGCTGCTCCGACGTTACACCGCCGTCGGCAGCCTGATAATCGTGTTACGAGCTGGCGTTAACAGCACCGTAAGCCCTTCATCCTGCAGCCCACTGACACCAGGCTGCGCTTGTGCTGCGGTCAACTACGGCTGAGACCCGCGTGATCTTCTGTCATCGTCGCGGATCCCCCGTAGGGTCGCGCACCCGGCTCGGACCCCCGCCAATTGCGATCAGTGCCAGTGACGCTGCGGCTTGCTACACCAGCACCTCCCACGCGCCGCTCATCACTGGGTTTCACTTTCCACATCACCACCAGACTCTCCGTTCATCTCGACATTCACGCCTTGACAGTCGGCAACCGCGAGACCACACCAAGCACGATGGGTCGCAGCATGGAGCACTTTCCCTGGTCGTTCAACTACGCGGACGGCGACCAGGTCCGGCTCGTCCACAAGTGCGATCCCAGAGTCGCGGTGAGTCTCTTGAACGATACCGGCGCTGACAGAAGGCTGCGCTCGCTGCCCTGGCGATCAAAGCTGACGCTGCGAAGCAGAGGGGCCGACAGCATACGTCCCTCGCCACACTCGCCGACCGCTACTTCAACAACCTCGACAGCTGCTACGCCATCGCTGTTGGCAACCGTGAGTGCATACGTCCTCGGCGCTCGGCGCTCATCGAAGTTCGTTGCGCCCGCTACACCGCTGGAGACAATCCCGACGGTGACAAGCTCTGCCTCTTCCTCGTTCGCGCCGCCGCGCCAGAGCGTTGGCCGCACATATCGCCTGAGGAGTACGAAGAGACCCGCACCACGCTGCTCGGTGTGGCCGGCGGTGCACACGCCCAGTTCATGGAGGCGTCACGCCTGGAGGTCATCTGCCGGTACATTTGGCCAGTGACTGAGCTGATGCCAGTTGCCTGACTTGCCTCGAGAGCTACAACTCATGCTCTCGTCTCCGGCCCCCTGAATAGGAAGGCTTCTAGTCTGAGCTCTGATGAGAACCCCGCGAGGACCGAGCCGCTGCTCATACAGCCACTCGAGATGCATCACATGGACCCTCAATGGAAGTCGTATGTGACCCGACGTCGACCACCTGTGCCACACCACATGTCATGGCTGCGCTCGGCCAGCCTTGGCCCCAGCCTCCTCACCCAGATCGCCCCCCTCTCGTGTAGTTCCGCTCCTTCTCACACTCGCAACAGCGCCCTCACACTCTCTACGCATCAACCTTCCTTGATTGTTCTCACCTTCTCTACCTCTCACTCGCTAACTCACCATTTCACCACACCACGTCACCATGCGCATCTTATATCCTAGACCCTTCTCCACGGACGATCCTGCAGCCGTTGTGCGCATTGTGCACAAGGACGAGCCAATGATTACGGTGTGCCCACCAGAGAGAAGCACTGACCTAAGCACCTTCAAGAGATGAAGACACGGGGTGAGAAGAACAAGGAGGTGGAAAGTAAGCACAAGCACTTCTTCTACTTCTCCGAAGCATACATCGAGGACAATAACAGTTGTTACGCTGTGGCCGCCGGTGATGGTGAAAGTCGTAAAAGGTATTCCAGGCTAACTCCTCGTCATTTGTGACGCGTGCTGGACCAGGTCTCTCACCTTTTTGTTCCTAGTCCGTCCTAGTGCTACCGCGGAGGAGAAGATTGTGGAGCACTTGCGCACTGTGCGCAACAACCTCCATGGGAGCCAAGAGCAGGAGCGCAACACGATCCGAACCTCCTCTCTTACGTTGCGTGAGCATTGCCGCTGGGTGTTAACCGCAGATGGTCCACGTGCATGATCCTCGCCAAGAAGTGCGATAGGGCTTTCAAGTCCCGGCGCCGGGTACGCCCTGCCTTACAGTCCGCAGCTCCCACCAGTCAGCAGACCGTCAAACGCCCAGCCACATCCGAGCAGATCATACCACGCACTGTCAATCCCGAGCAGATCGTTGAGCGCTCGCCCATGCCTGAACTCACCAGCTATCCCCGTCCGCGTGCCCGCAATCCGCGTGCGGAGCAAGTGGAGCAGAAGGAACACAGGGAAGGCATCAAGGTATTTAAAGGGGGTTGCTCTGTCTGAGACTGACGCTAGCTGGTCAAGGATCCAGAGATGTTGTACTGACCAACGGCACCCACTACCTGTAGAAATCAAGTCACGGCTGAGTATTTGTATCTGTACAGGCTGCGCCTGAGACGTGCAACCTGGGGGGAACTGTATACCCTCCATCGGTGGACGTCCGCTATTGTTCAAGCTGGTTCACGGAGATGTTGGGCTTCGGTGTTGCGCGCCTCCGGGATGCATGCGGCCTCCTCCGCCCATTGAGCTGCGAGCATGTGTGTGTTTTGCGGTGTACCGAATGAGGCGGACAATTCGCCACCCACGGCGCCTAGGCCAATGTGGCGAGGGGCTGAATCGAGCGTCACGCGAGGCGCTGTGCCCACTAAAGCGTTGACCTTCCTCCATCCTCCAAATCTCATCTCAATCTCTCCTAACCACCACATTCCTCTTAGAACATGCCCAGTGTCACCCCCCACACGCTAGAAACCAACCAGGACGCAGGCGTCCTGCTCCCCCTCGCGACAACGGCGACAGGGACGTCCGTGACGATGCTAGTTCTGCCGACCCCTTCGCCTGGACGCACTTCAGACAAGCTCTAAAGCCGGGTGCGCTGTACCCTCTCAGACAAGTGCAAGGGTGCGACAGCTGTCACGCACTAGGCTCAGAGGCGAGTGGACTCAAGCTCTGATCTCAGGCCGCCCGAGGAAGGCGGGATGACCTCCCGAGATCGGATAGTACTCCGCAGTAAAGCTAAGACTTGTAAACTAGCCTAGAGCTGCCTGTGAGACCCCCGTATCCAACTGCAACTGTCCACGTACACTCCCTCCACCCAAGTAACCACCACACCTTGCGTTGCGAGGTCGGCTCTCCATCGACTTCCGCGTCACACCCTCAACCCCTCACCTTCCGCCCTCTAAAACATCCCATACACACAAAATGAATACAACTCTACTACTGACAAATTTACTGACGTCACAGCATGCGTATACGCTCCTTGAAGGCCACCTTGCTGCTGCGACGGAGTGGGGCAGGCGACCGGTTGGTGGACATTTGCTCCCGTCTCTCGCACCTCTCCCATCTCGCCACGACTCCTCGCCTCTTCTCCCAGCATACAAGGCCCCCCTATCCTCCCCGCCAGCCTAAGCATCCCTACCAGTCTTACACACCCTCTCCAGTTTTGTTGTGCCATCCCAGGGGCGCATGGAGCCCCCAGAGCATAATGTTGGGGTACCCGCGTCGAGGCGCCTTGGCTGCCACCTCTGGATGACTGGACCAACATGGGTGGGGCAACAATGCAACACTACTCGCTGGCATAGCGTGCTCACACCTCACGTAATATCGAGTCGCGAGCAGTCCGCAGCCGCACTCGCGACTGGGTCGCGCAGCATGCCCAGCGGCAGTCCGACGGCGCCGCGATCATGACGAGCCTCGCGGCGAGGGTCCAGCATCTGAAACTGCCAGAAGCTGATAGAGCGCAGGTATCCGGGATTAGTGCCCTATTTTGCATGTTGAACGCGTAATGTCTCTTATGAGCTGAGGGTGGACATTCGGTGCCGGTCCGCCGGCTGCCCGGCGCCGGAGAAGGTGACGTGCCCGCCATCTTCCGCCTCCTTCCCACGGTTTCTCCCTCCTCCCACATACCACTGTCCACCCTGTGATGTTGGTGGTTCTTGTTCAAAGCTGGCGCGAGGAAGCCGTCCATCCGATACGATATCGACGCAAGAGCAGGACTATGTACCATACGTAGATGGGACATATGAATCAGAGAAGCCCGGGGTAGACTGCGCGTAGACAGAGTGCGCTGTTTACTCTCACCCAGTACCAAACGTAACTTCCTGGTGGTAAAACGTCATACACGCAGGTACATGTAATGGGAGGGGTGGAGGCCGCTACGTCAGCGTGTCCTGTTGCCTCATGAATCATCGCAACACCTGGACGAAAACAAGCCTCTCTTGCACAGCCTGGGTCGAAATTGGCCCTGCGATGTGTCACACATGCCACCCACGGTGTGGACTACAGCACCGCTCTAGCAGTTCCTGCCCGCCAAACAATGTCGAAAGTTCCC
>JAMALN010000332.1:0-36796 GCA_023630115.1 Cutaneotrichosporon sp. PK4640 | reverse complement strand
TGTGACCCCGCGGCAACGGGACGCCGCAAACACGCGGTGCACAACACGGCGAGCACTCACGAGATGAGGGCCGCAGTTAGACCAACGCAGCACTGCACCGGCTCCTTCATCCACGACAGGTTGAAGATGTCATATGCTGTGTGTGAGCATGGCTGACGGCGTGGTGTGTTCTCCAGTACTTACACACAAACACCAGATCGCAGAGGTACTTCTTGCGCTGGAGGTCGTCGGCCTTCTTCTCACTTTCGCTGCGGCGTGTGCCCTGCTTGAGCCACAGACCGTAGAGCCCCGTGATCGTCGAGTAGAACCATACTCGGCTGTGTGTCAGCTGGAGAAGATAGCGAAGCTCACTTGGCCCAGTTGTCGGCGATGATGCCCTTGCGTTTCGACACCAAGCCAAGCTTGGAGAGACAGAACACGTCGTCGGATATGGCGCCAACGAGATCGACGAGATGCCCGAGGAACGCTCGTGCGCTCGTAGGCTCGGGAGAGAGGAGCGCGCCGATGGGTCGCAGGGGGTTGAAGAGCAGCAAACACTTGCGCGTCAGACTCAACCCCGCAGTAGCGACCTTGGCGCGCTTTTGGTTTGCCGCAAAGAACTTGGTCAACGGCCGCACCCCGGCAATGAGGCTGAGGACGTAGAGGTACGTCCTGAGGGTGTACTGGATCGTTTTCTGGTGTCAGTTGCGTGTGGGAGGGCAAGGTGACGCACGAGAATCTTGTCACGCCCCTTGCTCTTGTCGAGGACGGCGGCCCACACCTCGAGCGAGACTGGCGCGAGGAGCTTTTTGGACATGGGCGAGAGGGGGCGCCCGTTGGGCTGCCTGGGCGAGTGGGGTGCTTGTTGCGGGGGATGTTGGGCCTTGGGAGGGATGCCGACTGGGGGCAGGCCGGTCCCGTTCAGGCCCCAGGGGTGCATGTCGTCTTCGGCGTCCGAGACGCGCTCGGCGGTCCATGGGTCGGGCATGGCGGAGGTGGAGAGGGGTGGGGAGGGAAGGTGGTGGAGGCTCGAGGCCGAGAGAGAGTGGGAATGAGAGTGGGCGGTGGAGTGTGCGTACGAGTACGAGTGGTGAGAGTGCGAGTGCGAGTTGTAGGATCGGACAGTGGTGGAGGGAGATGTGCTGCTGCCCGACGATAGCGACCAGGCCTGGAGGGCGAGTGCCGAGGGGTGTGACGAGGCGTACAGGCCCGCGCCGGAGAAGGTTGCAAAGGGGTACGAGTGCGCGCGCACGGGCGAAGGGTGCACCAAGTGTGCGTGTGTGTTGCGACGGGGGACGAGCTGGTGATGGTTCCACGAAGGGTCGTTCATGAATTCACAAACACGACGTGAAGCGCGCGACTGGACGCGCTAGATTGCGGGCTCACGAGTTGACGACGGCAAGGACGCGCCGGTGTTGGGTGGCGTGCACGGGGTACCGGGTACCGGGGAGGAGGGCGAGCACGGTCGCGTGGAAGCGAGAATGCAGAATGCGAGGATAGATGTTTGCAGGGTGAAGTGCAAGGGGGGGGGGGGGGAACGAGTGGGGAGGTCGTGTTGTGTCAGATTTGAATTGATAGTGATCACCAACGTGCTCGTTGGAGTATCGAGTATCCAGTCGTTGACACTGTTCTTTCAACAAGAAACCAAGGTAGGTAGGTATGTGGTGATGAGTAGAGAGATCAAGGAGAGAGATGGTGAGAACCCCGGGAAAAGAGTGTTGATGGCAGCCGGCTGTTGCGCTGTTGCTCTCCTCTTGTGCCTTCTCTTTACCGGGCCCGAATACAACCCAACCTGCAACCTTATACTTGGAGCAATGCCGTTCCTCGACGCGATCAAATCGCGCCTCCCCACTTCCACATCGTCATCAACCTCCAAATCAACATCCGACTCTGCCGGAGAGTACTACTCGCGCGCCCTCCGCTCCCACATCGACACCCTCACCTCCCCTCCTCCCCCTCCAGACTCCACGCCGCCCATGTCCCGGCCGGGCGGCGCCCTCTCCCCGCCGCTCCGCACGGCCTCCCCGCGGCCCAAGTCAGCCAGCCCCTGCCACGCCGCCACTGACCCCAGGTTCAACGCCGACCAGCTCAGGCCCTATGTCCGCACTGTGCGTTGTGTGTGTGTGTTCTGACCCCAGCTCCTGGCCAAGACGCTCGCCAACGCCGTGTGGGACGGTAACGACAAGGCGCGCATGAGCCAGTACTCAAAGGACATTTGCGAGGTGCGTCGATCGGGTGCGCCCTGGCCCCACGAGGTGCCAGAGTGGGCTGCCCACGCTAGCCCACATGCGCTAACGGGTAGAAGGTCAAGGCGCGCATGCTGGAGATTGAGCCCAAGGGCTTCAAGTACATTGTGAGTGGAGGCGTCGATGGGAGCAGGGAGCAGGGAGCCAGCCACCTTGTCAATGAGGTGTGAGGCGCGTTCCGACCCCACCTATGGCTGTGCGCTTGGTCTCCTTCGGACCGAGCGTAGCTGTACGCCAAGGGTCTTCACGCTGCGACGAGATCCGCCGCCAAGTCCGGCAAGCGGCGTGGCGTTGTTCGGCTCGGCGAGAGGAGTTCAGTGTCAGCTTCCAACCAAATGTCCCCACAAACGAAATCGGGCTGCTAACATCAGGTCACGACCACGTTCACCGAGAACCTCGGCCAGGCCGGGCGCGCCGACATGGCGTGCCACTGGGAGGACACTGACGCCGCGTGCCAGGAGATCTTCTCGAACGTGAGCCTTGTCATGCTTTGGCCGACTCGCCCAGCTGGTGCTGACATCAGGATGGTATCATCTTCGTATGCATCGCATACGCCGTGCGCGTCATCTAAACCGCGCTCTGGCGAGCCGGCATCTGAGACACACCCCCATTCTCAACTTAGCATTGTTCTTGTCACTTAGCATGTATAGATGTATCGCCTCAACACTCAACAAATAAGGGAATAGGCTGCATTCGGTCTCTGTGATACATGGGAGCTCGCTGCGCGGCTAGGCTAGACACAGTCTCAGCTGATGTGAGAGGCAAGGAGGGAGCGAAAGCGAAAGAGTAGGGCGGGGCCAGCCGTAACCCGGCCAGCCACGCAGGCGGCGGCAGTGAGGTAGTCGGGCCGCGAAGACTAGAGTCCAGTGGATGGTGGGTAGATGCTGGGTAGTGACAACTGCTGTGGTGGGAGCGAGGGTAAGGGGATGAGAGTGAGGTCGCACGCGCCTGGATTCGACCTGCGGGCGCTAGCGAAGAGGGCGACCATACGCAGGCTGCATGGGAGGCATGCCGATGCCGCAGTCGCGATGGTTCATGAGGATCGCCGTGAGGCGGTTGACCTCCTCCTCGAGCCCTCGGACATTGTGTACCAGTCGCTCGTTGTCCATGGTGAGCGTCTCGACCTTGTTCTGGAGCTCGTTGAGCCAGGCCTTCTTGCGCTGGCGGCACTTGAGAGCAGCTGAATGTCAGCACTGGTGTCTGATTGCCCACAACTGTACTCACCTTGACGGTTGCGCTCCAGGAAGTTCTTGCGCTTCTCCTCCTCGGTCTCGTTGCGCGACCTCTTCTCGCCTCCGCTCTTCTTCGAGTCCGAGTCCGAGTCATCGGGGGAGGCCTCGATCTCGGGGCTCTTCTTGCTCTTCTTGGCCGCGTTGCCCCTGCCCGCCGGCTCCTTGCGCTTTTGCCCTGCTGGCGCCTTGGTCGCCCCAGCACCTGGCGGAGCGCCGCGCTTCGACATCGGCGGGGTCGACTTGGCCTCCTCCTCCCTCTTCGACAGCTCCTGGTGGGCCTGCGATAAGAGGAAGAGACCATTTGCGGCCTGGCTGGCAGCATTGGCGTTCTGCTGCGCATAGTCGGCGGGTGGCATGCCAGGCACCATACCTGGCTGCGGAGCCATACCGGGGTAGAAGGCGGGCGCCATTCCTGGGGGAGGTTGCTGTCGGTTCATGTCGTTGGCGATGGCGTTCAGAGTGCCCGGGGTGATGGTCTCGGCGGACTGGTGGGCCGGGTTGAGGTGGGACATGCCGTGAGGGCCGCCGGGCTGAAGAGGGGGGTGGAGGCCCGTGGGAAGTTGGGGCTGGCGTTGGTCGGGTGGGGCCTGCTGGTCTCCGTTCTCGTTCGTGACAGATGCAATGTTGGCGAGGAAAGCGGCCGTGTTCGGACTGGGCATGGGGAGGTTGCCAAAGCCCGGATTGAGCAGCGCATTGTATCCGGGCGTAAAGCCCGACCCCGTGCCGGGCGTGAAGCCGGTCCTAAAGTTGCCTGGCTCGAAAGTCTCCTCACTGGTGGCTGCGTTCTCGGTCGACGGGCCCCACGTCTGGTTGCCGTTGTTATTAGGGTTGCTTTGGCTGTTGTTCTGGTTGCTCTGCGCTGGGCCAGCCAGCATAGCAGGGCTCAGGGGGCCAGATCGTAGCGACTGTCCCGCGAGCCAAGGGAACTGGGTGGGGTCTGCAGCCGCAGGACTCGTCAACGACGAGAGAGGCGGGAGCGCGTTGTGCTTGATGCTAGTGGCGTCGCCACCTCTGGGAGGGGTGGTGCGGTCCTGAGAGTGGGACCCGCGAGAGAATGACTGCTCGAATGGGTTGGGCTCGAGGTCGAAACGAGAGGAAGTGTCGCCGCCGGGACCGTTTGGTGATTTGGCTGTAGATTGTTGGGAAGCGGGGGAGGGCAGGGGAGGGGGATGACGTGTGGAGCGAGAGGGGGCGTAATAAAGGAGGTGATAGTGGGATAAGGCGTGTCAGCAAAAGATCAACGAGTTGGATGGAGTGAAAGAGATGAAAGAATGATGGATGGAGATGTGGATGGTCCGAATGAATGCAGAGGCGGGGCGGGGGGTGGAGGAGGGGGAAGAGAGAGAGCGAGGGAGGGAGGGGAGGAGAGTCTGGAGCGGGATGTGTGTGTGCGATGACGCCGAGAGCATGTTTGGTATGGCGAGTGTAGAATGTTGGCGGTGTGGCTGCAATGGGTGGTGGTTTGGTGGTGGGTTGCCCGGGGTGAGGTGGGTGCGAGATCGCAACAATATCGTAGGCTACGAGGGTATGACCTCATGGATATGGCGCGGTGACGACACCACCCAAGACAGACTACATCGCAAAGTTCGGGCCTCCGCAGTACTCACCTCCATCACCTTCCTTGTCCGAAGACGTCGCTCGCTTCGTATCTTCATCTTCCTTCTTAACCTCGGTCGAAGGCCCAGCCGCTGCATTGTCGGAACCTGTCTTCTTGTCCTCGTCCGCAGCGGGCGCTTCCTTTTTGGGCGACACCGGGTCCACTGATCCTGTCAGCGATTCAACACCTTCAGAGTGGCTTACCAGAGGTGGAGGGCGCAGTCGGCACAGACGCCGGGGCTTGAGCAACGGCAGTCATTTTGGGCGACAAGGGTGTGTGGGCGCTCTAGAAGCTGCAGAGCCGGGGTGTGGCAAGAACAAGAAGCCGGACGGGTGTACCCCTGGGAAGCGCTGGGGTAGTGGTCGTGTGTGCGAAAGGACGGCGTGGGAGCCAGGGTTCTCAGACACGAATGGTAGCTATCCGATCAAGGACGGATTGCTAGCTATGCACAGGACTCTTCGGCCCCAGTATAGTCTGGAAAGGACCAGAGTCGGAGATGCGGAGGGGGGAGGGGAGTGTGAAGTGAACGGGGAATTGGGGTGGGCAGGTGCGGTGATTGAGGGGGGAACACGGATGTGAGATGAATAAGCGGGTCGGCGCAACGTGACGGCGCAGAGTCGCGCGTAGCAAGAGTCAGCATTCGTATGGCTAGGAAGAGGATGGAGATGAGGATGCCGAGGTCTGGCGAGGAACGAGGTGGATGGCTATGACGAGGTAGGACGCGCGTGACGGCGGTTGTTGACAGTTGGGTCTGTGGGCGAAAAATGGGAGGGGAGGGAAGGTGGTGGGGCTTGGTGGCTTACTCACTTGTAATGGATTAAATTGAGGCCTTAAAGGGCAAAGGTAATGGCAGACCTGGGAGTACAGTGTCGTATGCACAGATCGGCCGCACGAGCAAGCAAGCCGGGAGGAGGAAGGGGGAGGATTTACTCGCTTTCGGGAAAGAGGTTGCAGACGGGGGTTGACTACGCGTCGAGGTTGACGCGCGCGTCGAAGGCGTCGAGACGGGAATCAATCGAGGCGCGGTGTAAGGTGAGTCTGGGTGGTGGAGGTAGGTGGATGGGCGCGTCTAGCAGCTGTGGGAGGGATGATGACGATGAAGGAAGTATGGTGGGTGGTGGTAAGAGAGAGGTCAACAGCAGTCGATGACGGAGTTGATGGTCGAAAAGGAACACGGATGACGTCGCGACTAACATAGTAACAGGGGGCGAGAGAGCCTGCCGAGAGCCTGGGTGCTGGGGTGAGACACAATATTCATGTTTTTGGTGGGTGCATGGGTGCATGGGGGTGGGCGTGGGTGGTGGCCAACTCCTCCTACGTCACCCGCAAACGCCTTCCTTTCTCACCCTGCTGGCCTGCACATGGCCCCTCCAAACTCGTCTCTCAGCCCGCAGCCAACTAGACTCTCAACAAACCTCACCCAAAAAAAGAGAATTTGATTTGCCAATCCCATTTCAAATCTTCGGCGTTACTAAACCCCCAAATTCCCACGTGACAGTGGCACTTCCTCCCCCTCGGACCTCCACTTGCAAAGTCCACTGCTCACGACCGCGTCGACCTTCCTCGCCCACCCCGTCGTGCACAGCACCTAGCACCCGGATCCCAACACCCACCATGCTGACCTCGCGAGTCACACTCCCACGTCTGCCTCTCAGTCTTCGGCATCTTTCCACCTCTCCCCGCCGGCTCGGCCCTGCTCCACCGGAGCTACTGGCACTCAAGGAGCTCGTCGAGGACGAGCACCACATCCTGGCGCGCGACTGGCTCGACAGCTTTGTCCCCGAAGATGTCCCCAAGACCTCGTATGAGGTTTCGTATGCGCGCTCCTCGGGGCCCGGTGGACAGCACGTGAACAAGACCAACTCGAAGGCGGTGGTGCGCTTCGACGTCTTCCGTGCGAGGGGCGTGTGGCTGCCGCCCTTCCTCGTGGCCGCGCTGCAGCAGTCGGTGAGTGAGACGGGCACTGGGGATGGTAGAGGGATTGTGTGTGAGAGAGATCGAGAGAGGATCGAGAGAAAGAGGGGAAAGAGTGGACACGAGTGCACGAGGTTGTGTGAATGGGAGGTGTGACATGGCGCAATTCGACCCCGCAGGAAGGCACAGAAGGCTTCACGACTGACGCACCAGCCATACTACCACGCCCCTTCCCTCCTCCTCTCGTCACAAAACTCGCGCAGCGCCCCAAAGAACCTCGCAATCTGCATCGACAACCTCCACGCCACCATCGCACAGGCTGGACGCGGCCTCATCCGCGGACAGACTAGCGACGAGCAGCGCGAGCGCGTCAAGGAGCTCCAGAAGGCCGAGGCACGCAAGCGTCGCTCCATGAAGGAGAAGCAGAAGTCGAAGAAGGCTTCGCGGTCCGACAAGGGGGACTGGTAGCGCGTCTGTCCAGCTGTGCAAGCGGCCGCGCAGAGATCCGGTGTGGGGCGCGCACCTGCGGGTTGCGAGCCCGAGTCGCCACGCCTCCTAGCTTGCGCGGGACGTGCACGGCACGGTCTCGCCCAGCTCATACCGCGGAGCCCTCGATGCCGGGGGCGCAGGCGCGGTGATGGCGCCCCGGCCCTTGGCGATCTCGGAGCAGACGACGATGTGTGAGAGAGCTGGGAACGGTCTTCATACCTCGTTCCCTCGAAATCAGTCTCGAGCGGCGTTCCTCGGCCCAGCCTATTGACACCGCGCATTATCTGCTTCCGTCGCTGCACTAGGAAGCGGTTGTGATGTAGCCGGATCACATATGGGGTTGCCTGTGGCATCACGTGAGCATCTCGGCGCTGGCGCCGATGCCGTCACCTCCGCACGCCGTCCGTAACAACTGTACACCGTAGCTATGTCGGAATGCACACTTGGCTACGCCGAGGCACGCCGAGTCCACCCAAGGGACATAACTACTTGTCCCATTGTCACCGACCTGACCGGGGTCACAGTCTAGACGCAGAGACGGACTTGTCGGACGTCGAGCACTTGCGACGCCTATGTAACTCTGGATCTCGAGGAGGAGCCCCTCGGCAACAGCGTTTGTCGCTTGCACTGGGAGCAGTATGATTGGCCTTTTGTGCTTGGCTCCGAGGCACCCCCAGGGTGCCCCACGTCCGAGCCGCACTAGCCCCCGTGCTGCCCCCGTGTCCCTGCGTCTTGCTTGGGAACTGCCCCCTTTTACCGCCATACCTCTCTTCCGAGATTGCGACTGCAGTTGGGCCACTGCGGGCAAACCACAATCCATAATCCGCCGTCCTCTAGCTCTACGCCCACGGCCATTCGGGTCCATCATCCATCACTCTCCTGCAGCACAGCGGCGCATCCCCGCCCTCCTCATCTTTATAACCATGGCGGCCATCGACGCTCCCCCGCCTCTCCCACTCGAGATCCGAGACCGCATCCTCGCTCACCTCCTCCCGCCCACCCCACCCCTCCCACACGACCTCATCTCCCGCACCTTTCTCGAGCGCCTTACCTTTCTGCCCCCCGACGAAGCCGACCTCGACGCACACCTCACCCCCCTCCCGTCCCACGACGGCCCACACCCCTTGACCGACGCGCTTGAGCAGCTCGCAGGCTCCCTGTCCATCGGAGAGACGCAGTACGCACACGACGGCGAGATGGCTATCGCGCACACCCTCCTCACCCCCGAGCACGGCGACGGCGCCGTCGAGGTTTCGTTCCAGCACGAGGGCGGCGACAAGGGCCGCGGATGGGTCTACTCTGGCGCCAAGCTCGGCAACAGCGCCTTTGACTGGCGCAACGACCCCTCGGACGTCTCGTACGCCGGGTACGAGGACGCGCCGGAGGACTACTGGGCGGGCTTTACGCCGCCCACGGAGCATGCCGACCTCCATCACACGGATGAGGACGACTACTGGGCGCAGTATGGCGCCGGCGTGCCCGACCCCGAGCCGCGCGAGGCCGACGAGCCCGTGACCCCGCCCCAGGCCAACATCTCCGCCCCGGATCCCGCGGCCACCCTCTCCCTCCTCCTGTCGGGCCTTGACACCAAGCCCGAGACCGATGTCCGCAGCGCCTCCCCCAGCTCCGATACCAAGTCGACCGAGTCGAAGAAGTCGGACAGCAGCGTGCTCGAGCAGAAGATCCGCGCCAAGGCGCGCGCGCAGCTCATGCGCGCGTGGGCCGACTTCTCGGGCTCCGCGCCGGCGGGCGACACCGAGTCCGCCGGGTACGACTGGCTGCGGCTGGGCCGTGAGGTCGCCGACAGGCCTTCGTGGGGCTCGGGCAGCCACTACCCGGAGGCGCGTACCGCGGTCGTCGTGGCGCGTCTCGAGGCGGCCAAGGACCTGCACGACATGCTGCCGGACGAGGGCGACGCGTTCTGGCGTCTTGTCGAGGAGGCGATCCGCATCCACACGAACCCTGTTGGCGACGGGGAGCAGGAGTACGAGCAATCGTAGGCTGGGACTCACGAGGACAGTTGAAGGCAAGAGACCAGGCTTGAGGCTTGACGAGAAGACATGAGGCAAGGCAAGATTGTATGACAACGTGTACTATAGTGCATATGCAAGGCGACCTGAATTGGCAACCGAACAGAACACGCCCAAAGATGCGGCAAGCGATAGTGTGAAGAGGCAGGGAATGATCGTAATCAGCAAGCCGCGATTAGATACAAGGTGACATCCCCCTCTTCGGCACAGGCGGAAGCAATCCTTGGCATAGCGGACGATGATGACAGAATCTCGGCCACTGCAACGCGCCAAGCTTCGGAGAAGTGGTCTGTGCGGGTGCACACGCGGCTGTCCGTGTCGGAATCGATGTGCTCGGTCCGGAAGATGGGCGGTAGCGCCCGGGGTGTTTGTGTTGCACAGGTGACGGACGGGAGGGAATGGGTCACGCTTGATTGGACATCTCAATGAGACGTGTTAGACGCCTCCGCTCACCAGTTCACCAGTTCACTTGTGTTGGGGAACACGACAAACAGTCGGCCGAGTGGGCAAGCTCGAGCCGTCTGCAGCGAGATCTCTAGCGGTGATGGCACGACCGCGCGCAGCCAAGCACAGGTCGCGTCTCAGTCCATCGGGCCCACCACATTCCGCTACCGTGCTCCCCCATACCCAAGCCTCGGCTATGCACCTCTGTGACGCGTCAACAATGCTGGAGAGCAGCCGCGGCGCTCCGCACACAGCGCTCGAGTCCCGCATTCCGCTGCTCCACGTCGTGACTGCATTGTTCTTCGGCCGCTACTTGGCAAGCTCTCAAGACTGCATTGTTCTCTCGCTCCCCAAGGCGTGCAAACAACCGATCTACACCTCACTTCTCCGGCCCACTCGCTCCACACTGCTCGACACAGCCGCACACAGCCGGTCTTATCCTAGTTGTTGCATGCTACAGCACCCGCCTGGCCGAGGGCCTAGGCCTTGGCGATGGGGATGGCCTTGCGGGCCTGGATCTGGACAATGAGGCTCTTGACGACCTCGTAGAGGCGGCGCTGGGCGACGAACATGAACGCGGCGGTGAGCGCGCTCTGGAGGAGCTTGGGCCCGAGGCCGGCGTAGATGCCGCGGAGGCCCTCGGTCTTGAGGATCTCGAGGACGGCAGTCACCGAGCTCTTGTACTTGTGGCTGGCGACCTGGAGGCGGCTCTTGACCACAAGGTATGGGTAGGTGATGCCCGTCGCGATGAGCTTGGAGAGGGCGCCGAGGACGAACAGGTCCCGGTCGGAGAGGGCCGAGCGGGTGGCAACGGCGATCGCGCCCGCCTTCTTGGCGCGGTAGTTGAGCAGCAGGCTGACCATGCGCTCAAAGGTGGTGTACTAGGCGTCAGGTTGGTTCTCGAAGACACGCTGCTGCACACACCACTCACCTGGATCACCGGGTTGATGACGAGGATGAGCGCGGGCCCAAGACCACGCCACAGGCCCTTGATGCCGCTCTGCTTGATAATGTCGCTGGCGGCCGAGCCCATCGTCGGCTTCTCGACCTTGCCCTCGGCGTTGGTCGTCACCTTGGTCGACTGGTACGCCTGGACGGTCCACACGGGGTTGGTGAGGGTGGTGGTGATCGAGCCGGCAATCATGCCGGCAATGATGCCCTCCGAGGTCGAGAGACCCTCGCCGGTCTGGATCGTGCGGCGCTTGATGAGCTGCGAGCGCGTCTCCTCGTAGAAGAGCTGCGCGTTAGGTGTGGCTCTTAAAAGGCTCAACGCACGTAGTAGATGCCGTTGGTGAGGGCGATACCGAAAAGCGAGCTCTCGAGGCCAGAGTAGAGGCCCGAGAGGCCCTCCTTCTTGACGGTCTGGACGATGGCGTCCTTGAGGCTCACGTCCTCGTGCTTGGTGGCAACGGCGGCACGGGTGGAAAGGTTGACGAGGGGGTAGGTGAGCGTCATGGAGATGGCGCCGCCGACGGCGCCAGCAACAGCGTGGATGGCCGAGTCGCCCATTGTTGATGAATTAGATGTAAGGAGGGTAGTGAAGAGACGGAGCGAGAAGGAGAGTGGAAGTGGATGTGGGAATGTTGGGGGGAGGTGATGTTGGATGTGGAGCTGCAGTAGGAGTCACGGCGGCGGTCGCGTATGGCCGAGAGGAGCAGCAGCAGCATCAGCAGTCTGCAGTCACTTGAACCGCTGGGCGTGCCTTCATTCCCGGTCACACTTCCAACTTAGCCGGTACATCCCTTCGGCCTTTTGCGGAATTCGCCCTCCGGCTTCACCCTGCCTCTTCTCCTCTCTCCCCCTTCTGTCCTTCTCCACTTCTGTATGCATGCACGTTCGCCTCTTCCGCCCACGCAGACGGCCAGACCCTTATCTGGAAATCGCGGGGGTGGGATACCCAGCGAGAGGCGCAAAGGCGCTAGGCGTGAGGCGTAAGCTGCCCTGCGTCAGCCAGCCCCAAAAGGCGCAGAAGGTCCTTCATCTCATGGTCATCCGCCTTGCATGCCTCACGTCACCGGGCCTCGCACCTCCTGGCAGGAAGGAACGAGGCGAGGGATGCAAACACGGCCTCCTTGTGACCGAGTGGTAGGGCCTGCGATCCCGGAACGAGAGCCGCGTTTGTCACCTTGGTGGAGGCGGAGCACGTCAACAAACAGAAGAGCACATCGAGGATACAGTACCACTTGATTGATTCATGATTCATGCTACACCTATTACACTACAGCGCTCGTAAGCGGTCTATCTGGGTTTTTCTATCTTGCCGAGTTGTGCTTGGGTTGACTTCCTCTTGTCTCTGCCTTCTAACTTCCGACGTTCTAACTATGCTTCGAGCCAGCTAGAAGCCCGGGATCGAGCTCCCGCCCTGCACCGTCTCGAGGACGCTGCGCGTGATTACCTCCTCCTCACGAAGCAGACCGCGGACGATGCTCACGGCCCACACCTTGTCCTCGTCCTTGCCCGCCGAGGGCGCGACCTCGTCGAGTTCGTCGCGGCAGTCGGCCGCGTCCGCGAGCACGCTCTCGCAGATCCGTAGGAGCAAGCGGCGCGCGGCCATCTTGGTCGGCCGCGAAAAGTTGCGTGCGTGCATGTTGTGCGGCGTGAACACGGCGTCGTCCGGCGACGCAAGCACACATAACGTCGTCATGAGCCCCACGGAGGGGCAGGGCTCGCCGCCGTTCGCGGCCAGGCGGTTGTGGTCCCACATCCCGGCCTCCTCGAGCGCCTCCTTCTTGGCGTCGTTGCCGCTCTCCTTCCACAGCGCCTGCACCCAGGGCCCGACGTCGATGTCGTCGTTCGGCCATGTCAAAGGGTTCACGCCGAGGTCAATTTCCGTAAAGCCGTACTCGGCGAAGAGGGTTGCGTTGGAGTGGGGACCATAGAGGAAGAGGACCTGCTCGCCGTCCTCGAGACCGCGATGCGGGGCGAACAGCACGACGTCGACTTTCCCGGGGACCAGGTGCTGTGTCCCGGGGCGTGCGGCACCGCGCGCGCCGCGCTTGGTGACGCTTGTGCTCGGCATGGGCTCGGGTTTCGGGCACTCGGTGCCGGGCAACGAAGAGTGGTTGATCATATCGAGCAGGGGCACAAACGAGTGGTTGTTCACCGTCCACTTGGACGTCGACGGCTCGGCGAGCCCAAGAGGTGTAGACACGGTACGTGTGTTGACGTTGAGCCACGCCCACAGCAGCGTTTCGTCCGAGATGAGGGTGCACATGTTCTGGGACTTGAACGGCTCCTCGGTGGCAAGCACGTGCCTCAGCAGCTTCTTGTCCGCCTCGTACCGGCGGCGCACGGCATCGATCTTGATACGCACACTCTCCGAGAGGCACTGCTCAAGCGCGGGCCAGAACGCGTCCTGTTCCTTGGCATCCGAGTTTGGCACAACCCACGTGAGTGGGTGGAGCGGGCGGAACTCGGGGAGAGTGTCGATGAACACCTGCCACTCAGACTTGTGTCGCTTCAGCGGGTCGCGCGTGAGCGCGAGGTGGAGCGTGAGGAGCTGGGTCGTCGTCAGGCGCGGGGTGCCGTTCGGCGAGCGGCGGGGCGAGGCGGTCGCGGGCGCCGGGAACAGGTGGGACGGGATGCTGTTCAAGGGCGACTTGGCGAGCGTCAGGGGGTTGAGGAGCGACGCCGCTGGGATAACCAAGATGGGCTCGCCGGGCTGCCGTCAGTCTCCGGAAGGAAGGGGAGGGAAGACGTACACTAATAGCCTGGCTGTACGCGAAGAGACCACGGCCGGCGTCTGGAGTCAGCGGAGACCACGAGCCACGGCGCACCATCAGCGGCCTTGAGCGCCAGCTTGTTGTGGAACCCCTTGAACGTCGCCAGCCATGTGAGGAGCGTCTCAATGTTGTCGTGCTGCACCTCCTTGGCCTCCTTGGCTCTGCTTGCGTCTACCATGTTCGCTGTGTTGTTGTCGGCGCCCGGGGGGATGGAGGCAGCGGCAGGTGCCGGCGCGGTACTAGTACTGCCGTTGGCATCGTGCATGGTGGAAGCGAGGGGACGCGCTAGTCGAGTCGATAGTGTCAGCTGACGTTGGTGGAATGCCGCAGAGGATTCTGGCACAAGTTTCAAGCAGCACGCACGCCACCGTAGCGAACTTTAGCGTGGGGCTCCGTGACTTTCAGGGCGGATTGCCTCCGAGCACGCACGTCGGGCTGCGATGGGCATCGATCGACGTGCTGCATGGGGTGGCGCTGGGTGAGGTGAGACGTGGCGCTGATGCGAGGCGCCGCGTGTGGCCAGCAGGGCCTGGCGTGATTATCTAGACTCCTAGATAGCGTCCCCGCTGCGGTCTACGGCCTGTTGCCCGTGCCATGGTGCCACGTCGCGCCTCATCTCCGTCTGAACCCCCTTGCATCGCCTCTCCTTCGCAGGTATCGTGCTTGGTGTGCTGCGGGACATGGGGAGTACGCAGTACTCACGTGGTGACACCATGATCAGTCACACTGCATATTGCTTGTCGCCACGAGTTTTCGGTGCGTAGTTACAGTATGAACGTCGGCCTCCACCCAACCCTCAGCGACTGTCACCACCATTCCAGTGGCTCCCAGCCGCGCCGGCATGATCCGTGAAGCTGCATATCAACACTTGAGACGCCGCCTCAACACATGCATTAGCCGCCACCAACCTTGGGCCCTTCCGGCGGTGTCAGCAGGTCATCATCGATTATGCCATCGCGATGTGCCTCGGCGAAGTGTTGCGATGCGACTCCTAGATCTTCTCTGCATCTGCAGCCCCGCACACTCTCGGTGACAACCGTCGGAGCCCACCTTCCCCCACCTCGCGCGGCGTCTAACAGCTCTCGACACGGTCAACTGCGACGTGCGGTGAGTTGGCTGGCTGGGTGGAGAGTGGAGGTGCGGAAAGCTGCCGTCGTACCCGCGCGGACAAGACGGCGGCAGGCACACTGCCGGAGTGCCGGTGGGCCTGGGATTGGGGCGCCGTGGCGTGAGGTGGGTCTGATCTTTCGTCTGCCTCACTCGGCTCGGCTCGCCAGGTGACCGGAGGAGATCTGATCGCGCAAGGCCAAGTGGAATGTAGAGCGTGGATGTGTGTGAGATGTACGGTGACCGGCGCGCCGATGGGAGAGGACTGTGAGGGTTGAGCGTCATCGGCCGCCCGGCGCCATTGCTCGTACGGTCAGATATGCAGGTTACGTAAAGAGGTGCGGTTGGCGCGGTCAGAGTTGGGCGAGAGTGGGTCCGGATACCCGGATTAGCCGGCCACCCCGCAGCCACTCCCACCCACGCACGCCAACACTGCAGCATCCCGCTCCATCCATCCACTCCCACATCTCTTTAACAACCCCCATCTCCCCTCTCTTGCTCGATCTTCTTTCTCTTTCAACATCAGATCCCCTTGCCTCGGATCAAAACTACCTTGTTAGTCTACCCTCATCCCCGCGAGCCCCACACTTCCTCCCCCTCGCCATCACCGCGGCCTCGCTTCAAGCCCACCACCCTCGTTCAGCATCTGACTCTAGACTCTCATTAGACCCCAGGCAACATGGCTTCCCTCGACTTCAAGGACCTTGTTGTGCTTGTGACCGGCGCTGGCGGTGGCATCGGAGCAGGGTGAGTTCAGAAGCGTGCTCGACGGCGAGCTCGGGCGAGCTCTCGGTCGAGACAGAGCGTGAGAGTAGCAGCTGACGCCCGTCTCCTTACTTGATCGACCCGCTTCGCTCCATTCTCACGCTTCCTTTTCGCAACAGCTATTCGCACTTCTTCGGTGCCCGCGGCGCCAAGGTCGTCGTTAACGATGTCTCGGCCGCGTCGGCCCAGAAGGTCGTGGACGAGATCAAGGCCGGTGAGTCTTCCGAGAGGCCCGTGTCGAGAGTCCCAGCTTACCCCCAGCCGGTGGCCAGGCTGCTATCGCCGTTGGCTCCGTGACCGAGGGCCAGAAGATTGTCGACCAGGCCGTTCAGGCCTTCGGCACCGTCCACGTACTCATCAACAACGCCGGTATCCTCCGTGACAAGTCGTTCAAGAAGATGGACGACGCGCAGTGGGACGCCGTTATCGCCGTCCACCTCAAGGGCGCGTTCTCGATGACCAAGGCCGTCTGGCCCCTCTTCCGCCAGCAGAAGTTCGGCCGTGTCATCAACACCTCGTCGCCCGCCGGTATCTACGGCAACATGGGCCAGACCAACTACTCGGCCGCCAAGATGGCTCTTGTTGCGTTCTCCAAGTCGCTCTCCATCGAGGGCGTCAAGTACGACATCCGTGCCAACACCATCGTTCCCCTCGCTGCCTCGGCCATGACCCAGACCGTCATGCCTCCTGAGGTTCTCAAGGGCCTCAACCCCGACTTCATTGCCCCTATCATCGGTGCCCTCACCGCCCGCAACGGCCCCGACGTCCGCGGCCGCATCTTCGAGGTCGGCGGTGGCTTCTACTCGGAGCTCCGCTGGGAGCGCTCCAAGGGCCACCTCTTCAAGACCGACAGCTCGTTCACCCCCACCGCCATCCGCAACGAGTGGAAGAGCGTCACCGATTTCTCCAAGGACGTCGAGTACCCCGGTGACCTCAAGGCCGCCGGCCGCAGCCTCATGTCGGTCATCGAGAAGCAGCCCAGCCTCAAGCCCAACGAGCAGGGCCCCCCTCCCCCCGTCGACTACAAGGGCCAGACCGTCATCATCACTGGTGCCGGTGCTGGTCTCGGCCGCGCCTACGCCCACCTTTACGCCAAGCTCGGTGCCAATGTCGTCGTCAACGACGTCAGCGGCAAGAACGCCGAGGCCGTCGTCAAGGAGTGCCAGGAGCTCGGTGCCAAGGCCGCCGCCGCTGTCTGCTCGGCCGAGGAGGGCCAGCAGATCGTCAAGGTCGCTCTTGACAACTTCGGCGGCGTCCAGGTTCTTGTTTGCAACGCCGGTGTTCTCCGTGACAAGGCCTTCGTCAACATGACCGAGGAGCAGTGGGACACTGTCATGTCTGTCCACCTCCGCGGCACCTACCGCTGCTGCAAGGCCGTCTGGCCCATCTTCCAGGAGCAGAAGTACGGCCGCATCCTCGTCACCTCGTCGCCCAACGGCATCATCGGCGCCCATGGCCAGGGCAACTACGCCTCGGCCAAGGCTGGCCTCATCGGTCTCGGCCGATCGCTCGCCATTGAGGGCAAGAAGAACAACATCCTCACCAACATTCTCGCCCCCTCGGCCGGTACCGCCATGACCGCCACCATCTGGACCGAGGAGATGGTCAAGACCTTCTCGCCCGACTTTGTCGCCCCCGTCGTTGCCTTCCTCACCTCCAAGGACCAGAAGGGCACTGGCCAGGTCATCGAGACCTACGGTGGCCAGGTCGCCGCCCTCCGCTGGCAGCGCACCCACGGTGCGGTCTTCCCCAACAACCGCGTCCCCACCCCCGAGCAGGTCGTCGCCAAGTGGAACGAGATCACCACCTTCGACGCCCAGGCCACCCACCCCCGCAACACCCAGGAGTCGGGCATGCAGATCTTCGAGAACTTCTCGAACCTCGCCCCCGAGGAGGAGCAGAAGGACTACGTCGACCCCGAGGACAACGAGGCCATTGTCAAGGCCAAGCGCGCCGAGCCCAAGGGCATCGAGTACGAGTACACCGAGCGTGACATCATGCTCTACAACCTCGGCATTGGCGCCCACGCTACTGAGCTCCAGTGGACGTACGAGAACGACCAGGACTTCCAGCCCCTCCCCACCTTCGGTGTCGTCCCCCAGTTCACCGCTGGCCTCGGCGACTACGAGTTCCTGCCCCGCTACAACCCCGGCAAGCTCCTCCACGGCGAGCAGTACCTGTCGATCAAGGGCGAGGTCCCTACCTCGGGCAAGCTTGTTAACAAGGCGCGTCTCTTCGAGGTCCTCGACAAGGGCAAGGCGGCGGCCGTGACCACCGTCATCGAGTCGCGCGACGCCACCACCAACGAGCTCATCTACGAGAACCACTCGACCGTCTTCATCCGCGACTCGGGTGGCTTCGGCGGCAAGCGCCAGGCCAAGGACCGTGGCGCCGCCACCGCCGCCAACGCGCCGCCCAAGCGCAAGCCCGACGCCGTTGTTGAGGAGAAGACCTCGACCGACCAGGCCGCGATCTACCGCCTCTCGGGCGACTACAACCCCCTCCACATCGACCCCCAGTTCTCCATCATTGGCGGGTTCAAGAAGCCGATCCTCCACGGCCTCTGCTCGATGGGCTTTGCCGGCCGCCACGTCCTCAAGACCTTCGGTCCTTACAAGGACATCAAGGTCCGCTTCACCGGCACCGTCATCCCCGGAGAGACCCTCGTCACCGAGATGTGGAAGGAGGGCGACAAGGTCATCTTCCAGACCAAGGTCAAGGAGCGCGACGCGCCCGCCCTCTCCGCCGCCGCCGTTACCCTCATCAACGCCGGTGCCCCCAAGTCCAAGATGTAAAAAGGCATTTAGTAGCTATAAGTGTGCGCATGTCGTGCAGTGTATGAATCAGTGCTTGAGTAGTACAATGGGGGTAGCCGAGGTCGTCTCGAGGCGCGACGCGTAGCTGATGTGAGACAAGGAGCGCGGGAGTGCCTCGCTCACTACACCCAATGACGTAGGGATGCCAGGATGACGCCTGGGCCGGGCCGATCACACCTCCACTCTTCCTGCCCCTGTGACTTCCGCTCTTCGCACCCCCTCCTTCCCACTTTGCATCTTCTCTCTACTCTTCATTCGCGTCCAGGTCCAAGCCACTTTACAGCGTCATGCTGCTCGCCGTCAAGCACCCGCTGCGGGGCGTCGGCGCGCGGCCCTTTCTGAGGCCGGGGCTGGCGCCCTTCGCGGTATCGCGGCACGTCGGGCCTCGCGCGACCGCGACTGTTGGCCTGCGATTCGCGGCCAGCACGCCGCCCGCGCCGCCCTCTAACCCTCCTCCTCCCCCTCCGCCCGCCTCCAATCTCCCTCCGCCCGCCTCCGACCCTCCTCCCGCTGCCGACCCGCCAGCAAAGGACGAGCCGCCCACGACCGTTGACGCCATTGAGCACCCGGCAACCAACGCGCACACGGACGCACACGTGCCCGAAGGCTACGACGAGGGCTCGGCTGGGCAGGTGGAGCGCGAGCACTGCTCGGTCTACATCTCGCAGGTGCTCCCGATCCGGCTTGGGTCGTGGGACCCGCGCCCATGGGTGGCCGCGTGGTTCGAGGAGGCGCTCCTCGCCGACCTCGTGGCTGTCACCAACGAGCTCAAGGGGCGGCACGCGTTCAAGGTCGAGAGCTGGGAGGTGGCGCGCAAGGACGGCGGCGTCTTCTGCCACTTCTCATACGTCCCGCCCGCGCTGGACCAGCTGCCGCGCAAGGCGTTCACCAACGACTTCCACACGCCCGAGGACGCGATCCCCGACCCCGTGTCCCCCTCCGCCCTCTTCCTCCCGCTCTTCGTTGAGGCCGCGCACAAGCACGGCGGATTCCCGACCTGGATCGGGCCGTGGTGGTCCTCCCTCCTCGACGGCACGGGGATGAACCGCCGCGCGTCGGCGTGCTCGAACGAGGCGGGCCACTACCTCTTCTCTGGAGACCTTGCCGCTCCCAAGGGGGCGGATGGACACGCTCCCGAGCTGCGTGGGTGGCAGCGCACGGCGGGTGCCGGGCGCGTGTGGATGGTCCGCGGGCGCCAGTGGACCGAGGACATGCACCGCTTCCCGAGCGCGCGGCTGCGCGTCGAGTTTGACGGGCCCGACGTCTCCCAGGAGGTCCTTTACACCCTCTTCCGGCCCTATGGGAAGATCCACGATATCGTGCCACCGACTCCGGTCCCAGCGGGCCAGCTGCGCTCTGCGCTGGTCACGTTCAGGAGAATCTCGACGGCGGTCAACGCCAACAACGCGCTGCACGGGTTCAGCACCCGCACCAAGAGTGCCGACTTTGAGGGCCAGGTGCCCGACGCACCGCTCTCGCGCCTGAGAATCTACTTTGAGCGGCCGCTCAAGGCGCACTACTTCCGTGACTGGGTTTCGAACCACCCCCGCATCGCGCTGCCGGTGCTCGCGTTCCTCATCGGCATGTTCAGCTACACGTTCTTCGACCCGATCCGCGAGTTCTTCGTCAAGGCACGCATCGAGGGCATGTGGAACCTCGAGCAGTACCCGACCGTGCAGTTCATCAAGGACAACATTATCATGCCGGTCAAGAACACGCTGTGGCCCTCCAAGGGGCGGCGGTGGAAGCGCAACGTCGACGACCTGGGCAGAGCGTCGTTTAGAGACCGGGTGGAGGCCGAGCGCAATGTCGAGCGCTGGCTCACCGAGTTCCCCTCCACGTTCATTGTCGTGACGGGTCCCCCTGGCAGCGGCAAGCACGACCTGGTGGACCGCGCGCTCAAGGACGAGAAGAAGCCGGCCCTCGTGATCGACTGCGCCGAGATCGGCAAGGCCAAGACGGACACGGCGCTGGTGGACGGGCTGGCAGGCCAGACGGGCTACTGGCCGGTCTTCTCGTTCCTGCAGAGCATCAACGGTTTGATCGACCTCGCGTCGGTTGGTTTGATCGGGCAGAAGTCGGGCTTCTCGACGCCAGCCGACCAGCAGATGCGCAACATCCTCGACATTGTCGCTGGTGCGCTCAAGGAGGTGTCGACCCACGAGCGCGAGAAGCGCGCCGACCAGCAGCAGCACAAGCGCGACGAGGTCAACCTCGCGGCGGACCGTGAGCGCCGCCTCCGTCTCATCGAGCAGGGCATCTGGCACGACGGCCGCCTCGACTGCGTCGCGGGCAACGGCATCATGAGCGAGCTGGGCTTTGGCATCGAGCAGGCAAGTGCGGACGACGTCGAAGGGGCTGCGCCGCTCATGGCCTCGACGGCGCCGATTGACGGCGAGGCCGTCCCGCCCACGGGTGCGAGCATCGCGTTCGACAAGGAGGTGGCTGCTGCCACTCAGCCAACGCCCAAGGTCGAGGAGGAGGTCGACAGCGACGCCGAGCTCATCAAGACACTGCCCGTCGTGGTGCTGCGCAACTTTGCCTTCAAGCCCGCCCGCGGCGAGCTGTGGACCGTCCTGGCCGAGTGGGGCGCGTCGCTCATCGAGAACAAGATTGCGCACGTCATCGTCGTCGGCGAGGGCAGCATCGCGAGCAAGGCGCTCACAGCGGCGCTGCCGTCCAAGCCGCTCAACCAGGTCAACCTGTCTGACGCGGACGACTACAACGCCCTCGAGTTTGTGCGCGAGAAGCTCTCGACCGAGGGACACCCTGTGGAGCTCACGCCCGAGGAGACTTCCGACGTCGCCAAGCTCGGCGGCCGCATGGTCGACCTCGAGCTGCTCGTGTACAAGGTGCGCAGCGGGCAGAAGCTGAGTACGGCTGTCGAGGACATTGTGCTGCGCAACGCGGTCGAGATCCGCAAGACGGCGTTCGGCGACGACAGTGACGAGGCCAAGGCCCTCCCGTGGACCCGCGCGCAGGCGTGGAAGATTGTCTCCTCGCTCGCCAAGTCGCCCGAGCTGGGCTACGCGCAGCTCCTCTCCGAGTTCCCGTTCAAGGGCGCCGACACGTGCCTCAAGGCGATGGAGGAGCACGGCCTCATCTTCATCACGGCCGGCACGGGCGGGCGCACCTGCCCCGCCATGGTCAGGCCGGGCAAGCCCGTGTTCCGGGAGAGCTTCCGCGGGCTGGTGGCCGACCCGATCTTCCACGCCATGTGCCAGATCGAGTACAACGCCGCCGTGACCAAGAAGGCCGAGGCGGACATTGCCGACTATGAGGCCGAGCTCGCCAAGCTCAAGAGCATCACGACGGGCGGGGACAACCTCGGCGTCGCGACGTCGGGCTGGTTCGGCGCGGGGAGCGCGATCCACCAGCGCGCACAGTACCTCGCCGAGTCGCTGGGCAAGGCCATGGAGAAGATCCGCAAGGCCGAGGCGGACAGCGCGGAGCAGCTCAAGACGTTTGCGCTCGACGGAAAGCGGCGCAAGTAGTGTACGATTTAGGATTAATGAACATGCACGACGATGTGTGCTGAGGGCGCCTCGCACGACGCTCCGGAATGGTTGAACTGTTTATCAGTTCCCATCAGTGGGAACTGTCATCGCAACCCCGGGCCACTGAGCACCCAGCATGTCCAACCTTAAGCCTACCCAATCCATGGTTGTTATACAACGAGCACGCCTCATTCCTCTCCATTGCGACGCCGTTTGGAAGGGTGACCTAGCCTATTCCACCACCCTCACATTATCCTCGCACTTCCGTGATCGCACACCAGTGCCCATGCTGCATCATCATTACATTGGCAGCCATTACGCTGGATCTACAGCACCGTTAACTTCTTATCTCCCCTTCTCTAACCCCTCCTCCGCCAATGCAAGTTGACCACTCTACACGTGCTCCCGGGACATCCTGCGCCCGGCCGACGTGCCGCTGATAACGCGGGACAGGCGGCGGCCGATGGGCTCGTGCGTCTTCTCGGCGCGGACGGTGCGGCCAAGGATCTGCTCGGCCTCGCGCGAGCCGGCGGGCGGGATGTCGCCCTCCTGGCTGACGGCGACGGGGTTGCGGCGCTCGGTGTGCGCCTTGGCAAAGATGATGTCGAGCTCCTCGAGCGAGTACTTCTTGGTCTCGGGGAAGAAGAAGTAGACGACGGGGAAGATGATGACGCCGTTCATGGCGGCGAAGAAGGCGTACGTGCCCCACCCGATCGAGTTGAACATGGGCCCGGTGGCCATGACGACCATAAAGTTGAAGGTCCAGTTGGAGGCGGTGGAGACGGCGTTGGCGGGCGCGCGGATACGCAGAGGCGTGACCTCGGCGGGGTAGAGCCAGGTCATGCCGAGCCAGCCGATGGAGAACCAGGTGTTGAAGAGGAAGAGCATGAGGACCGAGACGCCCTGGGCGGCCTTGTTCTCCTCGGCGACCTTCTTGTACAGGCCCGCGAGGATGGCAAAGGTCGCGGCCTGGAGGAGGGACGTCCAGAGCATGAGGGGGCGGCGGCCGAAGCGCTCGACCATGAAGAGCGCGGCGATCGAGGTGAGGAAGTAGCACGTGCCGTTGACGCCCGAGAGAATGCGCGAGAGGACGGGGCCCATGCCCATGCCGGCAAGGACGGTGGTCAGGTAGTAGGTGATGAGGTTGATGCCCGAGATCTGCTGGAACATCTGGGCGAGGAAGCCCAGGAGGGTGCGGCGGAAGTGCTGGCTCTTGCCGTGTGTCAGGAGCTCGCGGACGCTGAACGCGGCCTTGGACTCCTGCATCGCGGCGTCGATGATGCCGTGGAAGGTGCGGCGGACCTCGGGGTCGTCGATGGACGTGTTGTCGAGCGCGGCGAGGACGGCGACGGCCTCGGCGTAGCGGCCCTTGGAGACGAGCCAGCGCGGCGAGTCGGGCAGCTTGAAGCCGTACATGCAGGCGATCATGACGATGGCAAAAAAGATCTGGAAGGCCATGGGGAAGCGCCACGCCGCGTCGTTGTCGATAAAGTAGCAGCCGAGGTTGACCCAGTACGAGATCATGATGCCAAAGGTGATGAGCGAGCCCATCCAGAGCACGAGCTGGCCGCGGCGGTGCGGCTTGGCGCACTCGGACTGGTATGCGGGCACCGTAGAAGTGAGGAGACCGTTTCCGACGCCGGTGACAACACGCGCGACGAGCATGTGCGCGTACGTGAACGCCGTGGTCTGGAGGATGGCGCCGACGGTCATGATGAGGCCGCCGAGGGCGATCGTGTGCTTGCGGCCGATCTTGTCGCCGACCCAGAGGTTGGAGAGCGCACCGGCGAGACAGCCGAGCTCGTAGATCGCGACCATGAACGACTGGAGCGTCGCGGCGTTGGCGCTTCCGCCAAAGCCTGGCTCGGTCGCCGTGTTCGGGAACTGCTCCATGAAGATGGGGAGTGTGAGCATGCCTGCTGTCAGCGCCGCCACTCGACTCGTCCTCACCAGACATGACGCCCTGGTCGTAGCCGAAGAGCGTAAAACCCGTGCCGGCGACAAACGTGACCATGTAGGTCAGGCCGTTGCCCCTGAGCTTGGAGGGGCGGAAGCGCGCGGCCTCCTCCCAGTCGACGGGTGGCGTCTCGAAGCCGGCCTCGTGCTCGCCGAACGACCCGCGCCCGCGCTTGGCAATCTTCTCCTCGTGGGTCTCGTGGTAGCCCAGCCCGTTGGCCCCGTTCGTCTCGAGCCCGTTGGGGCCCATGTGTGGGTTTGATGTTGGCAGCGACATGCTTGCTAATGTGAGTGTGAGTGGGGCTCTCAAGAGCCGCCGCCGCGCTTATGTATCACCAGAGTGCTCCACGCCAAGCAACCCCGCCCCCGCCGGAGCCACGAGCCGAGCCTGCGGGGCTGGCGTAGACAGGGACAGGCATGCCGTGCCGAGCCGTGTCGGGCTGATCTCACCTCTGAACAACAACATACGACGTACCTCCGGACCGGGCAAAGTCCCTGCCCCTGCTTGGTGTCGCTCAAGGCCGAGCCTCCCGAGCTGCTGCCAAAGCGGCGCAGGCGGCGGAGCGACCAGACTCCACCCAGTGGCCAGACAAAAAAGTCAACCTGACGCAATGTTCCTGCACAGAAGGTATGACGTCGCCCAGCGGCACATGTCTCAGGGTGAGCATCACATGGCAGGTGTGGTAACTCCATCACGGCGTTTAAACAAAGAGGTTTACCGCCGGGCCATGCTGACATGAGCCCTGGCCTGCCCCCAGCTGGCAGCAGGTGGGGTGGGTCCACCAACGCAGGCACGCCGGAGTTAGCGGCTGCAAGCGCGCAGTGCAAGCGCGTGTTCTGGGTCCAGACAAACAAAAAAAAAGTCGAGCCAAAGCCGGTGCGGCCTTGCTTCGGACTGTCCTTGCTTCGCCTCGGGACATCGTCGGGGCCTCCGTCGCCCGTACACCGGTCGCGTGAGCGCGCGTCCACCCGCGATGCGCGCTCCGAAGGTGAGAAATTAGCAGTTCTGGCAGCGGCGATCGGCGGACGCCGCTCACGCGATCATCAGACGGATCGTCCAGCTGATGTGAGATGTTATGAATGTACAGAGCTTGCATGTGGGTGCCAGGTTTGGACACGCCCGCGTGGCCGTCGGAGAAGGCCTGTAGCTGGCCCGACCTGAAACGTGCATCCCATCTTGCGGGTCGACGGCCGCCATGTCGCTAGCGCAGGCACTTGCTATGCCAGGCCTCCATTCTTCTGCGCCGCTCCGGACGTTACCGAGATGAGCGCGCTTCTGGCTCAGCCTCATGAACGGTGGGCTCGTGCATGGTCGCTCGAGCGACCTATCCACTATGGAGCCACTAAGCGAGCGAGGTTGCCACGTCCGGAGCGGGTCGTGAGGGAGCTCCGCCGCGGCCGGAGCGTCAGCCTCTGCTCTGGGCTCGAGTTTTGCCGCCATGCCGGGGCCCGACCGGTCTCACTTTGGACTCGGCGAGTGTTTGGTTCCCCAGATCCATCTGGTGCTCCGGATCGGCCGTGCCCACTCTCTTTGTCCGGCTGCTCACTGTCTCAGTGCAGTGTCTCAGCACCAATGTGGCTCCCCAGAGCTAGCGTGGCGCCACATTGGAGGGGATGTTGGTGCTCCAGCGACTGCGTCTCTCTTGTGCCCCACACTCCCCGGCTAGTATGTCTCACTCACGCGACGAACCGAACAGGCTCGATGGCCTGTGTCAAGTTGACCAGTCGGTCGAGCAAGTTGTGGGTGCAGAGGCTCACGGCAATCACCCAGACGCAGTCTTGCAGACAACTCCCGTATCATAGAGGTGCGGGAGGTCGGTTCAGAAGTATTCGAGCCTCCTCTCGCCGACGACATACGCAGCCCGAGAGACGGAGCAATACCCACTCGGCCTCACCTCCGCATCCCATCTCCGCCCCTCGCCTCCGCACCACCCACATCACGAGACGCGTGGCCGGGCCGAAATTCATACCGCAAGACCGAGGGATGTGAGGCACAGCCCGAATGTATCTTGACGACGGAGACTGACAACAGTCGTCAACTCGCACCAACCTTATATTCATAGCTTCACAGACGTCCCGAAGGCGGTGGCGAATGCAGACCGAAACGCACTGGAAGGCTGTGCCATTGCCGGAACAGCACAGCGATCGACGCTAGATGGGTGTGTGGCATGTGTGGGATGCGTGGTTGGCATGCGGTTGGGTGGCAAACCGTCCCGCATCACGTCTGCCTTCTCTCACTACCCTCGTGACTGCAGTATCCCAGGCGAACGTGACTCGCTCCGCCTGAGCAGACAAAGCTCGATGCTGCCCCCTTCTCCCGCCCCCTCTCCCTTGCTCTGCCCGCCGAAATCCGACAACCTACATCTCCCCCACCCAACCCCCTGGTGCCGCAAACAGCAGCGCGATCGACGCCTGCGGCCACAACAGCTTCTTCGCTTCGCTTCGCATGCCGCACCACGATCCATGGTCGGTTGCAATCGATTTGCCACCGGCTCGCGCTAAGTAGTCACTCACCCACCCACCCACCTAGTGCGGCCCGGCCATCCACCCGACCAAGTGGCCCATGTGGGTTCGCTCTGCACAAGAAGAAACTTGCTGAAGGTCGTCGGCTAAACCACAATGTAAGACCACAGGCAGAGGCTTTCAGATGGCTTGCTTGAATTAATGACGCAACGTGGTGCTCCAGGACAGGTGATGCGGTGCGCAGTGACGATGTCCGAGTCCGATGACCGCGTCGTGCCTGGACGCCTGGCCCACCGCCCCGACGTCGAACCACCAACGAGGCCGAAGTCAGCTGGCGTTGGTGTTAGGTCAGAGCGTGAGACTAACATGGCCGTGTAATGTTGTGCGCCAGAGGGCGTGTAGTGGAGCCTGAGATGCCATTCTGTGCGCCTCTTGGCTGCGTAGACGTTGGGTTGAATGGAGTGGCAAGGCGGCATGTTAGCGGGGGGCTTGTGGAATGTTGGTCATGGCCGAGTTTGATGGCGTCCTCGTCTCCTTGGGCGCGCACCACGGCAGGGCGGGAAACGGAACCAAATCTAGTGCTCTAGGGTGGGGGATTAGAGGAGGTTTAGCTAGATTGTTTACTCGTTTAGTCTTTAATTACGATTGGATTCCAACCAACCCCTTTGCCGCGTCTCTCCCTTGCACCTTGACCCTGCCTCACCCTGCACGCCTCTCACTGTACGCCCAAACCCCACCCCACAGCGTCAGCCAGTAGCCACAGAGCATTGACGGGTCGCCATCACTACTCGCTTGGTCTCCATCTCACTTCCCCTCCTCGTCGTCTATTTGACACCTCTCTCTCTCTCTCTCTCTGTCTCTCCTCGCTCCTCCCACACTCACCACTCTCCTTTTGTTCGTTGTGTCTGGCTTCTACCTCTTTTCAACAGCCTGTAGACACTTCAAACCACACCTCACACTTGCCACCCGCAACTGCCTTCACACCAACTCGCCATCACACAGACTAGTTTCGGCAGTCTGTCTCTCCACCTTTCAAGCCACCGTGGCCCCCCCCCCCCCCCCTTCCCTCTCGGTCGGCCACAATCTTGGCTCGAATCAGCCCCTCATCCTTCCCACCAACGCGCTCGTCCTCGCCCTCGTCGCCGTCACCACCAGCCGCTGGCATTGTTGTCGATTGCACACACATTACCACCTTCTCTCGGCACCGCAAACCTCGTGTCTCGTTTGCTTCTTGCTCCCAATACCCAGATTGATACCCCACACCTTCTCTCTTGGCTCTCTTCCATCTCCCCACACGACCATCACACGACCTCGCCATCATGTCTTACTTTACCATGGCTGGCTCCGAGTTCGACCTCCCTCACCCTACCCTCTCGCGACACCCCCCACGATTCTACATTCCAGACCGCTCCGAGTACTCGCCGGGGCCAGCAACATCGGGCTTTGGACGTGAGCCACTCTCCATGCACTCACGCATGCCCTCGATCTCGACGACCCCCTACTCTGGCCATTCGACACCCTACCACGCCGAGTCGTTCTACGGTTCGGGCTCGCGATCCTCCATCGCCGCGCTTCGGCACGCGCTCCACAGCTATCATCGCTACGCGCAGGGCGGCCCCCTTACGCCCCAGCAGCAGATTTCACGTGCAGGCCCTTCCCGCGCACCCGGAGGTGTTCATGCCGGCGACTCGAGCCCAGGGGAACCAGCCGAGCTGGGAGACCCGACCGCGTCCTTGCCAGCCGACCTCTGGGGCCGCATGAACAACGAGCCGCTTGAGGCGCTCGTGGACATCCACAGAGTCCTATACCGCGGCGGAGAAGACCCTGCCGACCCCGGCGCTCCGGCGTGGGCGGAGCAGGGTCGTGAGGTCAAGCGCGTGATGGAGCAATGGTTTGAGGGCGACTGCGGTGAGTGTTGCCCGAAAGGAAGCGCGTGCTTCCCCACAAAGGAACCGAGAGGCTCGTGCTAACCCCACTAGTTTATGACCACCCCCTCGTCCGACTGTCATCGCGCCAGTCCGTGCTCACCCACTTTGCGCTCCTCCAACTCCTCTCCACCGCCTACCTCCCCTCGTTTACCCCGTCCTCGCTCCTCCTCCATGCACGGTCGCTCACTTCGAGAGTGCGCTCGGCCCTCCTCGGCCCCGACTACCTGCCATCTCCCTCGGCCAATGCGCGCGACAAGCGCGCTGTTGTCGACCCTATCGACGAGTGGTTAGCGTCATCGGGGCAACATCACGGCTCGGTGATGCACCGCAACAATGCCGACGAGGGCTGGTGGAAGCTCTGGGACGTCTCGGCGGAGTGCCGCGACATCGGTTGCATGGAGTGTTACGAAGGATACCACATCGCACTGATTGACCAGTGAGCTTGCCCGCATTGCGCCCGCAGCCGCACGAGCTAACCCCAGTGTCATCTCCCTTACCCTCTTCCCCGCCGTCATTAAGCGCCCGCTCAACAACTTGACGCCGATGCAGTCCTCCGACTCGCTCGTCCCCGCCCCTCAGCGCGGGTTCATACTCCGCTTAGCCGAGTCGATGCTGCGCGAGTTCGACTTCCTGTTGCACTGGGACCTGCCCGTTTCAACCATCATCGAGTTCAACGAGGTCGGCAAGGCAACTCATGTGCGCGATGTCGTCGATGTGCGCGACGTGATCGACACCTTCGTGCCCTTCGCCAAGCGCTTCAGCTGGATATCCCGCCGCTTAACGGGCATGTTCACGTCGGCGATCGGCAGCGTCGCGCTCACGCTTCTGCCCGGGCATCAGGTCATATTCGGTGACCCCATTCGTGTCGGCGAGGCCAAAGCGATGATCCGCGAAGTTGAGGAGGATGCCGAGGGCAGCGGGCACGGATGCGGCCACAAGCACAAGCACCACCTCGGCTCCGCTATTGGGCTAAGCTCGACCGTCAAGGCCGCGGACATCGCGTTTCCAGAGAACCCACGTTTTGGCAGCAACTCGTTAGGGTTGCACGGTGTACACGACGATGGCCCCGAGACGCTTATGTCGCCGTCGATGGCACCCGACGTCGACGGTTCGCGGTCGGATGCTTAGTTAGCATTGCATTGGTCTCCTGTCTTATCGCTAGGTTGTACATGTTCAGTTGTTTATATATGCAGTTGTTGTGTATACGCGTGCGCAATCGACCGACATGGTGAGGGATTGGGTGAGGTAAAGGTGAAGCAGAATGAACCGTGCCTGAATCCCCGCCACGTTAGTTGAACGTGTCGCGATCTCAACTCGACCACCGATCACCGACCACCTCCAACTCGAACATCACTCGGTTTGCCCTCCATATACCCATCCACAATCATCATGGTGCGTTCCAGCCCCCGGAACAGCTGACAGCAGGCAAACCTCTCCCTCTACACGGTCACGGCGCTGCTCATCCTCGACGGCGAGGGCAACCGCGTGCTGGCAAAGTACTACGCGCCCCCGCATTCGAGCGTCGGCACGGGCGCGCCCGCCGAGCTCGGCGTCGGTGCCGGTGGGCCCGGCATGCCCGGTCTCCAGACGTACAAGGAGCAGCGCGCGTTCGAGAAGTCGGTGTGGGAGAAGACGAGGAGGGGAGCGGGTGAGTCTGGCCTGCGGGGGCGTGCCGTGTTGGTAGTGCTGACGCCTCCCTCGCCCTGCCTCGCAACGACGCACTCTGCCCGGTACCATGCCACGTCGTTCACCTCTGCTCGACCTTGCGCGCTTCCCTCGCTCGCCGTCCCGGACCTCGCTCTACTTCCTCCAACTCCCAGGCGAGATCCACCCCCTCCCGCCGCACCTCATCCTCTCGCGCCCCTCGACCGACCTGCACTTTCACATCGTCGGGCCGCTGGCCACGAGCAACGAGCTCATGCTCCAGTCGACGCTGATGGCGTTCCACGACGCCGTGTCCCTCCTCCTGCGTGGCCAGATTGAGAAGCGCATCGTGCTCGAGAGCCTCGACCTCGTGCTCCTGGCGGCGGACGAGACGGTTGACGACGGGTGAGTGAGAGCGGGGCGAGAGAGCAAGCGGGAGTAGTGGGCGGGTAGGGCGGGGTGCTGAGCGCGGCCGACGAGGGAAGGAGCGCGCGCCTTCGACGGCGAATGGCTACCCAACCGGCACCCTAGCTTCGCCGTCTCCCACGCCACAGCTTGTTCAGCTTTGTTGTTGAGCCTCGCAAGCTGACCCCAGAATCATCCTCGAGACGGACGCGGCGGCCATTGCGGCGCGCGTGACCCGCCCCAAGCCCGACACGACGGACATTGTCATCAACGAGCAGACGCTCCTCAACGCTTGTGAGTGTGACGAGCACGAACTGCCGCCCTTCAGCTTTCGTACGCATGGTGAAGCTGACAATAGACTCGACGTTCAAGGAGCGCGTTACGCAGCGCATCGGGCAGCTCTAGAGATTGATAGTGGTATGACATGGCTGGATTGTATGCGTGCGCTGCGCATTTGTCTGTCAGTTTCCACTCTGCAGCAGCATTCCCACACCCTCACACCTCACACGCCCCACGCATGCATGGAACCCGGAAATACAAACATCTCAGAACTGCCACATCATGCTAAATGCCACGAGCCTGCGCTCTGCGCGCCGAGCCTTTTCTCTGCACCACCGACCGCTTAGTACGAGCGGCCGAACAGAGTCCACTTGGACGACTTCTTGCCGCACTGGGGGCAGCACTGCTTCTCGCCCTGGGGGAAGGGGCCGAAGCGCTCCTGGTCGAAGGGAATGCAGAGCGACTTGGCGCCGGCCGAGGGGGCCTTCGAGTCCTCGGCCTCGCCACGAGAGGCCTCGGCCTCGGCACGCGAACGGTCCTTGATGTCGTCCTCGCACTTGGGGTCCTCGCACCAGGGGATGACGAGAATGTTCTTGGCGTCGAGCGTGGGGGTAATGTCCTTCCACTCGGTGACCTTGATGACGTGCTGGTCCATCTTGGCCTTGGCGTTCTCGTACATCTGCTTCTGGATGTCGGTGAGGGTGCTCTTGACGCTGTCGACAATGTTGTCGAGGGGCAACGACGACTTGTTGTTGTCGTAGCGGCGGACGGCAAGGGTCGAGTTGGCTGCAATGTCGCGGGGGCCGAGCTCGAGACGGAGAGGAGTGCCGCGCATCTCCCAGTCGTTGAACTTCCAGCCGGGGGTGTAGCCCTCACGGAGGTCGACGGTGGCGCGGACGCCGCCGGCGATGAGCTCGTCGGCGAGCTTCTGGCACGCGTCGTAGATGGTCTTATTTTTGCCCTCGACCTTGGAGAGACCGACGGGGATGACAACGACCTGGTGCATAGCGACCTTGGGGGGGAAAACGAGACCCTGGTCGTCACCGTGGGTCATGACCATAACACCGATCGAGCGGGTCGAGAGACCCCACGAGTTCTGGAACACGTTGATCTTGGTGCTGGCGGTGGGGTCCGAGCGGTCGGCGTTGGGGTCCTCGACGTTGATGTCGAACATCTTGGAGAAGTTCTGGCCGAGGTGGTGCGAGGTCGCGCCCTGGATACCACGGCCGCTGGTGGGGATGAAGCCCTCAACGGTGGTGGTGTAGTCGGCACCGGCGAACTTCTCATTCTCCGACTTCTTACCGGGGATGACGGGGACGGCAAGGAGGTCGGTGTAGACCTGGCGGTAGAGCTCGAGAATGTCGCGGACCTCCTGGTCGGCACCAGCCTTGTCGAGGTGGGCGGTGTGGCCCTCCTGCCATAAGAACTCGCGGGTGCGGATGAAGGGCTGGGGGTTCTTGAACTCCCAACGGACGACCGAGTTCCACTGGTTGAGCTTAAGGGGGAGGTCACGGTGCGACTTGATCCACTTGGCGTAGTAGGGGTACATGACGGTCTCGGAGGTGGGGCGGATAGCAATGTGCTCCTCGAGGTCCGACTGGCCGGCCTTGGTGACCCACGCGACCTCGGGGGCGAAGCCGGCGATGTGGGCCTTCTCGCGCTCAAGACGCGCCTGGGACACGAACATGGGGAAGTAGCAGTTCCGGACACCGAGCTTCTTGATCTCGGTGTCAAAGAAGGCGGTCACGTCCTCCCAGATGTTGTACGAGGCGGGACGGAGAATGTAACAGCCCGAGATGTCATAGTACTCAAGCATGTCACCCTTGGTGAGCACGTCTTTGTACCAGCCGGAGAAGTCCTCGTCCTTCTTGCACTGGATAGCCATCTCGTAAAGGTCGTCGTCCTTCTTGGCGACCTCCTTCTTGGGGGCGGCCTCCTTGGGCGCGCGGGCGACGGGAGCGGGGGCGTTGGCCTTGAGCTCCGCAAAGTCAAGGACGCGCACGGCCTCGGGGGTCGCGGTCAGCGACTCGAGGTACGCCTTGATCTCGGTACCTTTGAGGAGCACGGTCGACGCCGACGAGGTGAGGTGGAGGGCGAAAGCGTCAGACGACGAGGCAAGAGCCGAGTCGAGGACGACAAAGAGGGTGGAGGGAACGGGGGCGGGGAGGGGGAGCGCCGACACGTCGTCCTTGGACGCGGCGGAGGGGACGACCTGCTTGATAAGGTCCTCGTTGGCGAGGCGGAGGTCCTTGAGGCCAAGGGCGCCGCCGATAGCGCCGGACGAAGTCTCGGTCTCCTCCTTGGCGATGACGAGGACGGGGGTGGGCTCAGCGCTCTTAGGCTGCTTGGGCTTGAAAAGGAGCTGGGGGTCAGCGAGTGCGCGCGCCTTTGTATGTGCGGGGCGTGCGCGGCCGAGCTCCAAGGGGGAAGGTCGCGTCCAAAGTCCGAGCAACGGTCGGAGCTAAACTCACAGTCTTGGTAAGTGGAACACCGGTCTTGCCGGCCTTGTCGAGCTCAGCGCGCCACTCGGCACCGCCCGAGACGGCGGCGTGCTTGAGCACCTTGGGGGCGGAGATGCTCAGCTTGCCGAGACGCGCGATAATGTCGTTGTCGGAGACGGCAGGCATGATGGGGAAGGGTTTGCGCTTGGAGGGGGAAGAGTAGGGGCGCGCAGTGACGAGAGAGATGGGGGCGTAGAGACGAGTGATAGGTTGGTTGTTTGGAGTGAGGAGTGGAGTAGTTGCTCTTAAGAAGAATGCCTTGAATGGGCGGATGAGCATGAACAGTCGAGTAGAGATGAAGTGTGCGATGCGCCGCCAAGGTCCGTTCACTCGATTCACTCGATTCACTCGATTCCACCTCACTGCCACCTGCCTAGCAGCCAGCCCGCTCGACTCGCAATTCGCACCCCTTCGCACCCCACCCAGCCCACCTCACACTGCCGGTTCCTGACTCGAAACTCGGCGGTTACTGCCGTATGCACGACGACGGTAATCCTCGGATACATTGCCCATTAGCATTTATTACACTTTATACCAAGCCTAATCAACAATCAACAAAAGATGAACAAAAGTACCGCGTCGGGATTTGTTCAACCTTTCGAGGGCGGAATCTAAGGAGTGGGGCGGAGTCACCAACCCCGCCACAAACACGTGGTGGATGAAACTGAAATTTGGGTGAGTATCGGGATTTCGGAGTTTGGCCAGTTTCGATTGCAGCTGGAGATGCGAGAGGGACCAAGTCAAGGCTAGAGGATCAAGCCTGGTGAAGCGACGACCTCCATCCCTCAACACTCACACAAAATGTCGGCCGACCTCCAGTGGCTCCTTATCCGCAAGTGGAACTCGTTCATGCGCCCCGCCGCGAACGGCCCCGTCTTCTCGTCGGAGAAGGTGAGAAACTGCTCCAAAATCGATCGCGCGAGGACATTCGGCGGGCAGCGGCAGGATGGTTTTGGACGGGCAGGGCTGGTCTGGGGCTGGGCGCCTCTTCCAGAGGAGGCGTGGAGATGGAAAGGAGGAGAGGCGGCGCATGAAGAGGCGCTGTGGAGGAGCAGCGGCAGGTGCTGCTCGCCCGAGAGGGGAGAGTGATCTGCATCGAGGTGTGGAGACGCGCCGACCTACGCGGCCGGGCAGACTCAAAGTGTGTCGGACTGGTCGAGGCGTGAGAGCTGCCCGCCTCGGGAGATCAGCCCAGCCGCTCCGGCAGCCCAAGGGATGCCCAGAACAGCCCAGTTCATGCCGTCCTGCCGATGCCGGTGTCTGTCCACACGTGTCGATTGCCCGCTCGCGCAACCACTAACGCCACAGGGCAACCTTGTCAACCTCCACTCGGGCAAGTACTCTGGCCTCGCCAACAACAAGGTGCTCGACATCTCGGCCAACGCTGAGGGCGCCATCTCGGTCACCAAGGTGACTGCCAACGGCGGCAAGGTCGCCTCGGCCCGCAAGTCGACCACCCTCCGTCGCTCGACTGGCCCCCGCCGCGCCAACAAGATCGCCGCCGTCGAGTCCGCCGCCAAGGGCTTCCGCGCCGACCTCCGCCCCGTAAGTCTTCCCCTGCTACCCAGCAGCCGCGCTTAGAACTCCCCGGACAACCCCATGAAGGCGGAGCGTATTAGGTCTGCGAGATTACCCATACCCGACTTTCCTGCCTGCGTGCGCTCCCACGCGCGCGGGCATCCAGTGCTGTTGGGATACACTGACACCAGGCCGCCGTCGCCCGCATCTCGGCTCTCACCCGCGCCAACCGCCGCGCCGCCAACCCTCCCAAGGACTTCCCCGCCAAGCAGCGCGGCAAGAAGGCCGCCGTCGCCGCCGACGAGAACGCCATTGAGCTCGACTAAATTAGTCGTGGGCGTGTAGGTGTAGAGACTGGCCGACAAGAGCTGTCGCGCCAGGAGGGCTTTGGTAGTAGAGGTATGCCATATCTCTCGCATCGTTCTTGAAGAGGAGGGAGAGGCCGGTTGAGTGGCCGAGGTTGCGAGATGTGTTTCAAGTTGCAGGAGTCAGTGTTGCTTTGGGGTCTCAGCGTGCACCAAATACATGCCAACGAGTATCAGTAGCGTGAGCATCGCCATGCTTCATACATGCTGTGGCGAAGCAAGTGAGCTCGCATGTGCAGATGAGCCGCCTGGGGGACAGGTGGAGGTGCCACACGGGAGTAAATTCCAGGCACGGGTCAATGAACGCGCCTCGCTGGACTCACCACGTTAGCACCCTCCATCCAGCACTAGCAGCTCCAAGTACACCTCGTCACCAGTCATCTCAACACCTCCATCTCCACACCTCCTCCTCTCCCTCGGCGTCGTCTCCTCCCCTCCTTCGCCGCCCCGCTCCGCTCAAAACCAGCGAGGGCGCACCGCTCCCCTTTCCCGCCAGTGATCGCCGAGAAAACAGCTCAAGATGGTACGTGTCCCGGTGACACAACCGACTGACGCGTAGCCGATGCTCCTCGACATCCAGCGCAAGCTCCTTGCAAGGTCTGACCGGGTCAAGTCGGTCGACTTTCACCCCACCGAGCCCCATGTCATCTGCGGTCTCTAGTGCGTGGCAACAGCGCCTCCAACTGACGACAGCAACGGCCAGGTCAAGATCTGGAACTATGAGACGCAGGCCGACATCAAGACGTTCGAGGTGACCGACGTCCCAGTGCGCTGCGTCAAGTACATTGCGCGCAAGAACTGGGTGAGCTCCCTGGTGTGCAAGGTCAGCTGACGCCAGTTCGTGTCGGGCTCCGATGACTTCCAGCTCCGCGTGTACAACATCTCCACCGGTGAGAAGGTCACCTCGTTCGAGGCGCACCCAGACTACATCCGCTGCCTCACGGTGCACCCCACGCTCAGCCTGGTGCTTACCGGCTCGGACGACATGACGATCAAGTGCTGGGACTGGGACAAGGGATGGCGCTGCGTCCAGATCTTTGAGGGCCACACCCACTACATCATGGCGCTTGCCATCAACCCCAAGGACCCGCAGACCTTTGCTTCGGCGTGTCTTGACCACACTGTCAAGGTCTGGTCCCTCGGCAGCCCCGTCCCCAACTTCTCCCTTGAGGCGCACGAGAAGGGTGTCAACTACGTTGACTACTACCACGGTGGTGACCGCCCGTACATTGTTACGACTGGCGACGACCGCCTCGTCAAGATCTGGGACTACCACGCCAAGTCGTGCGTCCAGACTCTCGAGGGCCACACCGCCAATGTCTCGTTCGCCATCTTCCACCCCTCGCTCCCGATCATCGTCTCGGGCTCTGAGGACGGCACCATCAAGGTCTGGCACTCGTCCACGTACCGCCTCGAGAACACGCTCAACTATGGTCTCGAGCGCGCATGGTGCATCGCCTACCGCAAGACTGGCAACGAGCTTGCTGTCGGCTTTGACGAGGGTGCCGTTGTGCTGAAGCTCGGCCGTGACGAGCCCTCCGTCTCGATGGACGCGTCCGGCAAGGTCGTCTACGCGCGCAACACCGAGGTCCTCACTGCCAACGTCGGCCAGCTCGGGGAGAAGGACGAGATTGAGGACGGCCAGCGCCTCTCCCTCCCTCTCCGTGAGATGGGTACCACCGAGGTCTACCCCACCTCGCTCCAGCACTCGCCCAACGGCCGCTTCGTGACCGTCTGCGGTGACGGCGAGTACATAATCTACACTGCGCTCGCATGGCGCAACAAGGCCTTCGGCACCGGCACCTCGTTCGCCTGGGCTTCTGACTCGAACACCTACGCCGTCCTCGAGGGCAAGTCCAAGATCCGCGTCTACCGCAACTTCAAGGAGCGCACGGGGCT
>JAMALN010000331.1:0-37499 GCA_023630115.1 Cutaneotrichosporon sp. PK4640 | reverse complement strand
AGCCGCTCCTCGGCCATACTGGGCGGCAGGGGCTTGGCGGACAGCGCGAGGATGGGCGCCGCCGTCTTCTTCTTCTTGCGCGTCTCGTCCTCGTCGTCCTCCGCCGCCGCCGACTTGCGCTTCTTCGGGCGCGCCGACTCGGACAGCAGCCCCGTGAGCGCGGCACCAAAGTCGGACGCGGTGGTCACGCGCTTCTTCTCTGGGCGTTAGGATACTCGCGGGGGGACTCACTCGGCGCCTTCTTCTCGCCGGGGGCCTGCGCGCGCTCGATCTCCTCGTCCGTGTCGAGCTCGTCCTCGGCGTCGCCGAAGTCGTTGTCGTCCGAGTCGTCCGACTTCTCGGGCGCCTCGACGCGCACACCCTTGCCCTTGCCCTTGGGCTTGGGGGCGGGCTTGGAGGCGACCTTGGGAGCCGGCGCGTCCTCCTTGGCGACGCGGGCGCGCACGCTCCCCTTGGCGCCCGACTTGGGTTTGCTTGGCCCGGCCTCGCTGTTCTTGAGGATGCCCTTGAGTGCCATCGCAGTTGGTATACTGGTCTTGTTGATGTTGGTAGTGGTGGCCGTCCAATTCTGGAGGCAGTCATGACGGAAACTTTTCTTATCTAATCCCTCCACTTTTCTGCCTCCGTCTGCCCTCCGCCTCCGGCCCCTTTTCCTTTTGCCATCCGCCGGCGTCACCTTCCTCGTTCCATCCCATCCCACTCACCACCCCCATCTACATCAACAACACCATGGTTCTCGTCGAGGAAGTCAAGGAGGACGTCATCGTCGACCGCGAGTCCGACTACGAGACCGAGTCCGAGTTCAGCGACGACGTGTCGGTCGCCTCCGACGACGACTTTGACCCCAACGAGACGCTCGCCGAGCGCATCGCCGCCCTCAAGGACATTGTGCCGCCCGAGACGCGCACCGCCGTCGCCAAGAGCGCCGACGCCGTCGTGGGGTGGGCCAAGTGGGCCGCGAGCGGGACGGGGCAGGTCGCGTGGTGGGTCACCACCTCGGCGCTGCTTGTTGGCCTTCCGCTCGCGCTCGCGATCGAGGACGAGGCCCGCATCACCCAGCAGGAGCGCGAGATGCAGATGCAGAGCGCGGGCCAGCAGCAGGTGAGTTGTCATTGCTTGGGGAGGGTGGATGGACGTCGAGGGCGGGTGGTGGAGGAAGGTGCCGGGGTTAGGAGTGGAGCGGGGTGTCACCGGCGTCGCCTTCGGCTTCGGCTTCGGCTTCGGCCGTCGTCCCAGCTTTCTCGCACACCCGTCAAGCTGGGTCCTACCACGGGCCTGTTGCACGACACTCTGGGCGCCGAAGAGTGCTCCCTTGCTCTCCCAATAGCAGCCGTGCTAACTCGCCTTCCTCCCACCTCCACCACCAATCTCCGCCCACCTTCACCGTCCTCCTTCCTTTCTCTTCACCTCCCTGCCCCCTCCCCTCGCACTACCCTTCCCCCTGCCACTCACTAACTCCAGCTCATGGGCGGCGCGCCCGCCGGCCAGCCCGCTGGCGTCCCCGCCGGCTTCTAAGCGATTCGACTCCTTCTTAGCTAGCTTTCTCGTCCCTCAAAACCGCCCCGCCCGACAGGCGCCGCGATTGTACGATAGCCGCATCATGTATGGCATCACCCCTCCGCACAGCGCGCAGGTGTGCCGAGTCGGTAACCCGGCCGGTTGGAGAGTGATGGAGGAACGGGTTGGGTGGGGACGACTGACGTTTGACGAGTTCGACTAACATCTAGCCCTCCCAGAGGCCTCGCCGCGGCGCCAAGATGTCCCGCAGCCATCGGTCATGCTGCGACCCTTCAACGTTGTCTCACCATCTCACGGCGGCGAGACCAGAGCAGGAAGAGGCGACGAACTGTGCCTGACATTGTCTTCGCTCCTCTCAAGTGGAGGCGCGAACAAGCCTTTGATAACGCACTGGGACAGCGGAGATTGCCTGAACCTCCATGCCAGCTAGCCCCTCCGGCCCCTCTACACCCCTGCACCCGATCCTCTGCATCGACGCATTCCTCTGGTGGCTGGTGCCTATCGGGCCGGCGGGCTACGACGACGCCGGCAGACGGACTGCGGAGTGTGTGATGGGGTTGAGTGGCGGTGGAGGACCATTCTTCCATAATGTTCCGGCACCCTCCAGGTGTGTCAACTACTGTAGCGACTTGCTTCCCATCGGGCCGTCGCACTGCATTCCTTCTCGTGCATCTCTCCCCTGCGGAGCGGGAGCGTGACGGGGCACCATGGGCGATCTGGTCCTGCCTCCCAACACGAATGAGGAAAGACATGCGGGGGCGGTGGAACGGGTGGCGAGTGGCGCGGAGAAGCCTCGCCTCGGCAAATTACCTCCCACCGGCCTGTGCAGTCTGTCCCCACCCACCCAAGGGCAGCACTCATCTACATCTACGGACAGGCTGAGGAATGCATCGAATGCAAGAGATGCAGTAGAGGGCAGGGGAGGGGTCTATGCTGAATTGTGGGGATGCGCTGAGTCAGATGGATGGGACGGAGCCAAATCGGCATCACCGCCACCCAACACTTGAACCCACTTAATCCTCGTCCACATCTCCATCTCGCATTCACACACTTCACCATGTCCTCGCCACGACCCCCACCAGACGACCACGACCTCCCCCGCGAGCGTGAACACGCCAACCACGAGGCTCCCATCGCCAGCGAGAGCGCGCCGGACGTGCCGCAGCACGGTGAGAGCGCCAGCACCTCCACCGGCGCCAGCACGAACAATGGCAACACCGCTCCCACTTCCCCACCCGCCACCGCCCCCACCGCCGGGCCCAGCGCACCCGCTGCGGGCCCCGCACAACCCGGCACGCCGTCGTCGCCGAACCGTCGCCGCGCACAGCGCCCGCTCTCCTCCTTCTCCGTGTTCATGCCCTTTGGCGGACAGGCGGCCGGCCCCGACGGCATGCACGCCGGCCTGACCTGGACGCTCGAGGTGTTTGGCAACGAGGACGAGGGCGCTGGACCCAACCCCGCCGAGAACCCTGAGGCGGGTGCTCCGGCGGGTGCGGCGGCCGACGCGCCCGCCCCCGAGGCCCCACCCAGTCCTGGCGAGCGCAACCCGAACCCCGCCGGCCCTCCCCCGGCAGGTGCCCAGGAGCGCGATGGCACACGATCAATCTTCTTCATCGTCGGCGCCGATGGCACGTGGCGCCGCGGGGACGGAGCCGTCGACGACGCTGCAGCCCCGCCCTTCGCCTTCCCTTTCCCCTTCACCTTCCCCTTCCAGCCCGGCCCGCCGCCCCCAGACCCCGCCAAGGCGGCCGAGCTCCTCAACTCGCTCCCGACCGTGGGCCGTGCGCTGCTGAAGCGCGTCGACAAGGTTGTTGCTGCCGAGGGACAGCGCGACGACGGTGACGCCTCGGGCTGGCAGTGCGGTATCTGCCTCGAGGGCATCGACGTCGGCGAGACCGTCAAGGCACTGCCATGCAACCACCTCTTCCACGAGGCCTGCCTCGAGCCGTGGTTCACAAACCACCACCACACCTGGTATGCTACCTGTGTGCAACGATAGCTGACCTCAGCCCCACATGCCGCCTTGACCTCGACCCCCTCCGCACCCTCCACGAGCCCGCGAGACGCGCTCCCTTACGCCCGATGCAGACGGGCTCGGGACGCGGCACGCCAGCCGCCCGTGCTGCTCACCCATACGCGCGTCCAGGCGCCACCGCAGCCAATGGTGCGAACGCTGAGGGACGCCGAAGCCGGCCAGCAAGCAACGCGCCCACACAACCTGGCACACCACAGAACGAGCGCAACGAGGGCGCGGGCGAGCGTGACCGTCTCGACGTGCCCATCAACCCCCTTGATATGGCCTTCGACATCGCGCGCATGCTCGGCCTCCCCATTGGATCCCCAGCGCCCATGCGCGAAGGCGAGCAGCGCCGCGAGGAGGGCGAGGGCGAGCGCAACACCCCAGCTGATGAGCCTGCAGGCCCCGGCGCAGCTCCAGCTGAGAACGCGCCGGCCGCGCGGCCCGCCGACCAGCCCGCCGACGCTCCGCCTCACGACGGCCTTCCCCGACGCACGCCGGAGCGCCGCCGCCACATCACCGTCTTCCTCATCGGCGGCGACGGCGGAGTGCGTGAGGAGACCCACGTGCGTGACGCGGCCGACGCCCCGCCTCATCCCGAGGGCGAGGGCGCCGCAGCACGCGAAGGCACCCCTGGCGCGGCACCCGGCGACGCGCCCGCTCCCGGCCGCGGGGGGCCTGCTTGGCCCGCCGGGCTCTTCGGCTTCAACTCCCTCGCCGGCGCGCCAATGGACTGGGGCAACTTCCTGACCGGCGGGCCCCGTCCGCGCCCGCCTAACAACGCCGAGGCTCCGGCGGCGGCTGGTCCTGCACCCGCGAACGCCGCATCGCCACCTGGCGCTGCACCCGCCGAACCTGCGCCTCCTCCTGCGGGCGCTACCCCACCTGGTCCTGCCAACCCCCTCGCAGCCGACGGTGTCCCCGCCACGCCGCGCGAGGGGGCCGAGGACGGCAACGGCCCTCCCACCGGCACGTTCCGCCTCCCCCTCGAGTTCCTCTTCTTCCGCCCGCCACCCGGTGGGCAGGCCGAGGAGCCTCCAGCCGTGGAGCCTGAGAACCAGCCCCCCGCCGCGCCGCAGTCGACGTTCGTCCCCCAGAGCCTCGAGAGTTGGACCGCACAGCGCGAGAAGGGCCTCGGGTGGCGCTGCGACGCCGTCGAGTGCCTCATCGCTCCTCCCGTCCCCGACGCCGAGTCGATGGACATAGACGACGAGCCCGAGGACGAGACCGACGCGGCCGACAAGGAGATGCTGGCCATCTACGCCGAGAGCCAGGCGCCCTTCCCGCCGCGCGTGAACCCCGACGACGAGCCGCACACTGGGCATGAGTTCGTGCTCCTCGCCTGCCCGCACCGCTGGCACCGCGCCTGCTTAGAGACTGCGGCCCGGAGTGCGGGCCACTCGACTACTGCAGATGCGAGCGGGCGCGAGTGGATCCGCTGCGCCCGCTGCCGCAAGGAGGGCTGGATTGTGCCCCGCGAGCCTGAGACTGCCGCCGCCACCGCCGCTGTCGACGCCGCCCTCTAAACATCCATTGTCACTGGCACACTGCCCCTATCACTCCATACACTTGCATTTACCCGCACCAAGTCTCCGTAGACTGCCTAGACGTTGTACATTCTAGTAGCTACCACATCATGATACCCATGCATCGTTCATGTTTATCGGCTTTACGTTTCAGGCTATTGCTGCTGCTGTGCTGCCGTGGAACTCCTTGACCGTGAACTGGCACGCCCTACCCACGCATCTTCGTGCATCGACACATCAGGCGTGTCTACTCCCTAGTCATCGGCCGTTGCGCGTCTCGCGGCGGCGGAGCCTGCCCTCGACAAAGCTGCGGAACCGGTCGACCGCGTCCCAATCGCGCGCCACCGGGTCGGCGACGACCTTGTAGAACTCCAGGGTCGGGTAGCCCCGGAAGCCCACGTCGATCTCCTGCGCGACCTCGGCCAGGAGGCTGCGCGCAACGTCGTAGTGCCCGCCGCTCAGCATCGCGCCTAGGAGGTCGTGGCGGTCCACGGCTGCGCGGAAGGCGAGGACGTTTGCCGCCTCCTCTTGGGCAGCGTGGGCGGCGCGCGCGCCTGCCTGAGTATTCTCGCTGGCCTCCGGGGAAGTCGCCTGCACGGGCTCGTGGCGCCCGTTCCCTTGGCGCTCACCCTCGTTGGCCTGGCGCTCACTCGCGCCACCGGACGCGGGAGCGCCATCCTCGTTAATCTGGCGGTTGATCACACGCTCGGTTACCGCCGCGATCTCCTGGTACATGCTGGGCGGCTCGCGGGCAGTCTCGCGGGCAGTCTCGCCGTCAACTTGCGCGTTTGCCTGGCGCTCGTTGGCCCTGTTCACCTGGGGCAGGGCAGGTGCACCCTCGTTTGCGTGGGATTCGGCCGCTGCAGCCTCCTCCGCGCGGCGGCGGACCCTCACACGCTCCATTTTGGCCTCAAGCTCCCTCTGGTAGCGCTCCCACGCCTCCAACTCGCGCGCGTAACGCTCGGCCTCTTCGGGGTGCGCGTCGCGCTCGCGCGTCTCAAGTATCTGCTCGAGCCGCCCCCGGTGCGCCGTGTACATTGCCGCGTCGGCCCTCGTCAGCCCGCGCGCCGGGTATCCCGGGTCCGCGCGGCACCCGGGGTCGACGGTGTCCGCGACGTCTTCGAGGTACCACATCGCCTCGGCGTAGCGGCCGAACATGAGCGCCTCGGCGAGGCGCGGGTGCTGTGCCAGGGCGCCGTGGAACTGGGGGACCTTGACCGCGCGCAGGGGCGTAGGCTCGGGCGGCGGGGCGGGGGGCGCGACGCGCACGCCCTCCCGCAGCTCGCGCTCGCGGAGCGCGAGGAGTGCCTCGAGGTGTTCCCGGAAGGCGGAGAAGTCCGCGTGGCCGTCCATGACGAGGCGCGCGTCGTCCGCGAAGCCGGGGTCGAGTGTGGTCGCGACGTATTGCGCAGATTGCTCGATCCAGAGGGCGCCGAGGATGAGAGCTCTGCGGAAGAGTTGCTTGGCCAGGAGAGCTTGGCGGAAGGCCTGGACGATGTCCTCCTGGGGTGGAGCAGCCATGGTGAGGGAGCGGTTGGTGATGGATAGATGGTGAGGCGAGCAGGTTTATGGGCAAGGTCAAGGGCCCGCTCGCGAAGGCAACCTCGTTGTCAGTGCGGCAGACAGTACTTCTCTGGGGTGTCTTCTCAATGTGCTCTGAGCACAGAAGCAATGTTACATGGAGGTAGGCACCGCTCCAAGCGTTCGCTCCTGATACATGTACCTACCTAAAACTTGCCGATGCGTGGTCCCCCCTCCCACTGTCCTTTGATACATTCCGAGGGAGGTCGATGAACGCCGCCTACGTCCCCCGCTCGAGAACCGACTTCGCCTCTTGTAGCGTGAGACGGAGAATTCGTGCGGTGACGATGAGGTGCGTGGGCAGACCCTGGTCGAGGGAGTCGACGAGCTGCGTCGCCTTGTTGACGTGCTCGCGAACAGTGGTGTGCTGGGCGGAGAGCCGGTCAATGTGGCAGTTCTTGGCCTGAAATTCGAGTTCGGCGGCGTCGGTGACTTCAGCGACAACCTTCCGCGTCTTCTCCAGCTTCTGTTTCAGACGGTCGCTCTCGTGGCGAAGTGCGGCGTTTGCGCTGGAAGCGGATGTACGGGAGTCGGTGGGAATGGCGGTCGGCTGCACGTTGCGGGTGGGGGACTTGGGAGGAGAGCCGTTGCCTTCGCCCCTGTCGACTGCGGCCAGGAACTGCTCGATGTCGGTGCGAAGGCTGTCCACCATACGGTCGCGAGCCTCCAACTGCACGGCGAGGCGGTCGTTTCTGTCCACGAGGCTCTTCTTCTCCTTCGCCAAGCGGGAGTTGTCGGCCACAAGGCTGGCGTTCTCCTCCGCGAGGTACTTGACCTTGACCTTCGTGTCTCTCGCCTCGAGTCCCCGGTTGGGGGTGTTGTGATCGTGAGATTCGACGTGGGACACAGGAAGAGCTGTGCTGGCCTCGAGCGAGTGGATCTTCTTCTCATACGACGCCTTGAGGTGGGTGATGGTAGCCTCGAGGCCGCGGACTGTCTCCTGCTGACGAGCGAGGGCGGCCGCAAAGACAGCGGTGTTGGCGTCGCGGCGGGCGATCTCCTCGATCAGAGTCTGTGGGTCGGCCCCTGCTGCTCCTTTACAAGCACTACGTGCGATCGTTCTTGTGACATTGAGCTCGTCGAGGTACGCCTGGACCTGGAGGTGGAAGCTGCTCTTCTCGTACGGGGTGCGGAGAGAGTCGAGGAAGGCGGAGAGTACATCGGTATGGGATGGGATCTTGGAGGCGCCAGGTCCCCCGGCTCTGGCAGGAGGTGCGGCAGGCACGGCGCGTGAAGGCGTGGCCGTCGCCTTGTGCGAGTATGGCGGAGGAAGGAGGCCGTATCTTTTCTTCGGATCGCGACGAGGCGGGGGAAGGGGGTGCGGTGGGGATGAGGCGTCTTGGGACAGATGGATGGGAGGCTTGGAAAGGGAACGGTGCGTGTCTTGAACCCAGCGTAGCTCCTCCGGCGGCACGATTGGGGCGCTGATCTCGGATGGAGGGCGGCCCTGGCCTCCTTGGTAGTCGCTGGAGGGTGGGGCCTCGGTCCCAGCCGAGATCATGGCGAGCACGTCTAGCATCGAGGACATGGCCGTCGCGAGTTCGCCTGTCGCTCCTCGGAGGGCGAGGGCTGCAGGATTGGGGGAAGGGTCGACACGGAGGTGGGTTGTAGAGCTGGCGAGTTTTGTGAACGCTCTGGTGAGGGCGGAGACGTCGGCCGCCAGGGCATAGTGACTGTCCTCGGCGGAGGGCGCGACGGGTGAGCTACAGCTGCTTGAGTCGCGTGAGTTGTCGAACATGTTGTGGGCAAGGTCGTCTGTGGCGTGAGTGAAGAGGAGGGTGAGGAAGATGGAAGGAAGAAGTGTGAAGAGGAAAGAGAGGGAAGGGAGGGAAGGAAGTGAGAAGCATTGACGTGATGTACAAGGGGTGATTGCCCGATCACCCAGCTGTTTGATGCGCCCCGTGAGAACGCACGTCATCAGGTCGAACGTGGCACTTAATGAATAACCACGAATACTGAATGAATTGCGGCATGTTAAAGCCATCAAGGAACGCCGTTGATGAACTCTGCCCATCCCTTATCCCGCCACCCAAGTGGCACTCGTCAGTTATGGACGGCATGGAAGAGTCGTCTGGAAACCGCCTCGAGCAAATTGCGTAGCATGTAGCCCTACGTGTATCAGATTCTGCTGCTAGTTTGCCTCACTCGTCTACCGTAGTCAGCGGCAGGCGCCCCGGCGGGCGCGCCCTACGGGGCTTGAGCGAATCCGCCCCCTGCTGCGGAGCGACGAGCGCAAGCCGCGCCGCCATGGTATGCGACAGACTCTGCTCCTTGTCATTCTTGTTCCGCTGGACCTTGTCCTTGGCCCAGCGGAGCTGGGTCCGGAGATTCTCCGCCGACCGCCACGTCTCGGCGTTCGCGCCCTTCTGCCGGATCGCGTCGAGCACCTCCACGCTGCTGTTCAGCGTGTCCGTGAGGGCGGCGAGGTCCTTCTTGAGCTCGTTGACGCGGCGATCCTTGTCGGCCCGCTCGGTCGCGACGGCCTTGTCGTGCTCCGCCGCGGCGGCGTGAACGGCCTGCAGCTGGGCGATAAGCCGGTCCTTCTCGGCGATGATGCGGTCCTTCTCCCCGAGTACCCGCTTCTTCTCCAGGCTCAGGGTGGCCTCGCGATCGGCGCTCGCGGAGGCTGCAGCCTCGAGCTGCGTGCGCGTCTTGGCCAGGCTGCTTGCGACCTCCGCCAGGTGGGTCGCCTGCTCCCGTGCCGCCTCGTGCTGGCCTAGCAGGCTCTCGATCGTGGCGGTTCCGGCAGTGGTGTTCGCCAGCTGGGCCAGCAGACACCGCTTGCCGAAGGTGCAGAGGAACTCGACGCGCTGGGCCGTGAGGTGCGCCGAGTGGAGCTCGTGGAAGAACCGAGTGACCTCACGGCCGAAGGACGCCTCGCGCTCTATAGCGGTGCGGCGGGCAGAGTGGATCTCGTGCCCCATGCTGTCGAGGGCGTCGAGGAGGGTGGCCATGGACTGCGCAAAGACCTGGTGCTGCGTCGCCAGGGGCACAGACGTGGGGGAGCCGGGCACTTCATCGGGGGTCTCGCCGCCCTTGGGTGGCGGTGGCGGAGGGGCACGCGGCAAATTGCGCTTATCGGTAGGACTGGGGGGCGCGGGAATGGGGAAGTTGGGAAGCTGGCGCGGGGGCGTGCTCCGGGACGGGAGTGGTGGGGGTGCTTGGCCCTGGAGACGGGCGCTGGTCTCTATGAGAGCGCGGAGCTTGGCCTGCTCCGCACGCAGCTCGTCCATACCGGCCGGGCGGGGATTCGCATCGGCCTCGAGCTCCCGCGGGCTGAGAGCGCGGAAGGGGTGATCGAAACTTTCCTGCGAGCTGGAGGGGTTGTAGTCGTTGTACATCGACTGGCGGGGGTCAGGCCGGACCGTCTGGTTGGTAGTCTGGTAGCTGTCCCGGTAGGGATTGCTGCTACCGAGGGTCATGTAGCTGTCACGGTTTCCGTTGTTGCTGCCGGGGGTCATGTAGCTGTCCCGGTTGGCGTTGTTGCTGGGGTATCCGCCGTTGTTCTGGTAGCCGTTGCTCTGGTAGGCATTGGTGTTCGGGTTGTTGCTATTCTGGTTGTAGTTCTGGCCATTCACGTTGTTGCCCTGGTTGGACTGGCCAGACATGGAGCTATTCGGGGTGGTGGGTGAGTTGAGGTCGTGCATCGAGGAAATGGCGGTGGCGAGGGCGGTCATCGTGCTCGACAGGCTGGCCATGGTGGTGTGCGCTGCCGGCGTGTCCTGCCCGCGCATGCTCTCAATGGTCGTCGCGAGCGAGGTGAGCGTCGAGGCCAGGGGGTTGGCCGCGATGCCGAGGTTGGTGCTCTGCGTCTCCTGGGTGTAATTGCTTTGGGCCGACGGCGCGCGCGAGCTCGAGTCGTTGGGGAGGATGTCGAGGGAGGACGCACGGGTGGACATGTTATCGCTGCCGTCGGAGAGGAGGGGGCGGGCGGAGGGAGCCAGGAAGGTTACAGCTACGGCTGAGGTTAGCTTAGCGGGGTGGGGTCTCACGGCCTGGGTCCTTGGGTCGCGAGAGAGTGGTTGGCGTGTTGGGTGCGGTGGACATCGGGGAGATGGCGGGTGAGCTGGGTGAGTTGTTGGTGATCATAATGGAGAGGGAGGAGAGGTTAGCGACGAAGGTTGATATAGGCTTTGAGCGTGCGAAGTGCGGGAGGGGTGTCACGGAATGGAGCATTCAGCCGGCGAGGCGCAGGCCGGCTGTGCCGGGGCGCACGAGCCAGACGCCCACGGTAGACGGTAACGGCACCCATGGTCAACGTGGGCCAATGTGTTGATGGGAGCAGGCGCAACTCCCGTATCAGGAGAACTACGCCCACGGCCCATCGGCGGCCTATCTCTGCTTCTGGCCCGTTCTTCGTCTACCGAGCGCAGGTGCAAGAAGAAGTGGTTGGTTTCGGAAAATGCTGAAACCCCCGAAAAAGTCGCCATGTCGGTTCGATCCGCTGCCGAAGCAACCCCTTTGTCACAGAATCGTTTCATGTGAGATTATACACAGATGCATTCGACCAACTGCGGCCAGCCTCTCTTCCCCTCCCCGCATGTATCTCGCCCTCTGATCTCCCCGCATGTATCTCGCCCTCTGATCTCCTCGGGGTCCGCCTCGGCTCGCGCCTGGGAGGGGCCGGGGATGTGCGAGATCCTCCTATGGCTGAAACAAGTACTTGAGCATCGCTTCATCGTCGTCGTCGGAACTTTCGAAGGTCTTCTCGTAGTCGGGTTTGTTCTGGTTGAAGTTCTGTGGGCCCTCCTCCTTGAGCCACCGGAGCTGGTCCACGAGGCGCTGGTTGTCGAACTTGAGGGACTCGACCTGCTTGACGAGGTCATTGTTGAGGTCCTTGAGCCGCTTCACCTCAGCCCCATTGTCACGGGTGCGGTTGAGCTGTTCAGCGAACCGAGTGTTCTCGTGGAGGAGGTAGGTACCCTGGCACTGCCGGAACTGCATCTCCTCCGTGAGGCTCTTGTTCGCGGCTACCAGGCTCGCGACCTTGTCTGTAAGGTGCTCGTTCGCAGAGATCGCCGCCTGATGCTCGTTGTAGAGGTCGTCGCGGAGGCCGTTCTCATAGGTGAGTCGCTGGTTGGGGCCGACAAGACGCGTGTTGTCCGCCTTGAGGCTTGCGTTCTCGCCGGTAAGGCTCTGGTTGACTGCGACGATCTCCTTGTTCTCGCCGACGAGGATGTCGATCTCGTTCTCCATGCGCTCCGTCTCCCAGAAGAGGCGCTGGTTCTCGGTGACGAGGTGCGACTCAGTGGCCTGGGTCTCCATGATGAGGGCATCGTTGCGCTCCTTCTTGAGAGTGGCGTCCTGGGCGAGGATGGCGTTCTTCTCCATCATGTCGGCGATGTCGCGATCCTTGGCGGCGAGCTGACGCTTGAAGTGCTCGACGCTACGCTTGCGCTTCTCCCCAAGGGTAAACCGTTGGTGCTGGAGGCGCATCTTGCTCTCGCTCTCGAGCGCCGCGAGCGCAGTCTTGAGGGCGTCGAGCTCGCCGTTGGAGGCGGGCGTCGCCGGAGGTTCCCGGTTCTCCTCCGGGGGTGTCACCCGGGCGTCGTGTTTGGTCTTGCATTCCGCCGCCGGGGCAGGGACATCCGAGGTGGCGAGGGTGGCGATAACTCCTCCGAGAGACGCGATGGTTCCTGAGACTGCGGTGATGGTGCCCATGAGGCTCTTGGTGCGGCGCTCGTTTGCGAGTGTGGCGATGGCGGTGCTGAGCGTCGCGATCGAGGCTGCCAGGGAGGCGGCGAGGTCGCTTGCTTGAGTGGAGGAAGGTTGGGGCGCTGGAGTCAGTGAGTGAGGTGGCTGCCACGCACTACTCGGGCATTCGGGAGGGGTAGTGAAGGTGAAGGTCCCGGACGCCGGTGAGGTGGCCGGGGTCGAAGCGGGCGTGGTGATCATTGTGCTGGGGAAGGAGGAGAGGATGTTGGATTGGTAGATGGAGGAAGGTGTCGTTGAAGAAGTCTAGTTGAGTGTACCGCATGTACGGGGGGATGATGGCCGTGACGGGGCGCAACCTAACCTCGGCGCATGCTGCGCACCCTACGGCCCAAAGGAGGGGGCCGATCAGATCACCCAAAGCTGCCTCCCAGCTCCCAGCCCAGGCTATGACTTCGGCCCACGGCCACTCTCTGCACTCACTCTGCTGTGACCTCACTTTCTTCTGGGATGCTAAGAGGCCCAGATTGACTCGGGAGACGCCCGTTCTGAGGCTGTGAGGCCGTTGATTTGGACTGTCAGCAGTCTATCCGGATGGCCAGCCAACATGCAGAATGACCCCGAAACTACCCAGTACCCACTGGCCAGCCCGGTTTGCCGTTCAACCCGCTGTGGGAGAAGTATGTCTGCGGTCACACATATGCATTCAGCTCCTCTCGAGATCCCTGCTTCCCATCGTCGCCTCATCTACATACTTCTACCTCCCCATAGACGTGCACTAAGGACCGACACTGCTTATTACGCCTATGGAGTCTTGGTGCGAGGCTGGCGGCGAGTGGCGGATGTGCGAGCACCGTAAAGAACTGGCCCTGACCCAAGGTGAAAGGCAGCGCCCTTGGGCGCCTGGGTCGGGGGGTCAGGGCTGGGACTCTGGGCCTCCTTGTCAGCCAGGAGACGCTTGTACTCGTCCTTGAGGAGCGTGTTCTCCCTCACAGCCTGCTGGACTTGGGCGGTGAGGCGCTTGCTCTCGGCCGTGAGGGCCTGGATGCGAGCCTCGAACTCCTCCTTCTCGCCCTTAGGCACCCGTGGAGTCGAGTTGTCCTTCTTCAAGTCCTGCAGCCGGGTGGTAAGGGACTGGTTGCGGCTCATCAGGCTGCAGTTCTCGGCCGTAAGCCGCTCAATCGCAGCGATGGCGCGCTGGTGCTCGGCATGGATGTCGGTGTGGAGACCGTTCTGGTAGGTGAGACTCTGGTTCTCGCCGACGAGACGCTTGTTCTCGCTGGTGACCCGCTCGTTCTCCTTCGCGATGGCCGTGTTCTTGTCGATGAGTTCCTCGATGGTCTTGGACACGGTCGCGAGCTCCTGGTTCTCGCCAGCGAGTGCCTTGTTCTGGTGGGCCAGGCGAGCGTTCTCCTCGAGCAGACGGCCATTGGCAGCGGCCAGAGAGGCGTCCGCTTGGTCGCGCTCCTCGCAGAGGGAGTCGATCTCCTCTTCGCGGGAGCTGAGTTTATCCGCGAAGAGCTCGACCCAGTCCTTGAGGTCGGCAACTTCGTTCTCTTTGGCGGTGAGCTGGCGCTTGGCATGCTCGACAGTGCGCTTGTGCTTGGCCTTGGAGGTGACGCGGTGGTGGTGAATGCGGATCTTGGCCTCGCGCTCGAGGGCGGCGAGGGCGACCTGGAACGCCTCGATCTGGGGCGCCGTAGAGGGCATCGGGGCCAGTTCCGGCTCGGCCTTCTGCTCGGGGAGGGGGCTCGGCGGGGCGTTGTTGGCCTCCACCGGAGTCGAGGAGCTGGGCGCGCCGAGAACACCAACCACGCCAGCGAGCGAGGTGATGGTACCGCTGATGGCGGAGATGGTCGCCATGAGAGTGGACGTGCGGCGCTCCTTCGCGAGGGTCGCGACGGCGGTGCTGAGGGTCGCGATGGATGCCGCGAGAGAGGCCGCGAGCTCGGCCTCGGGTGTGGAGGTCGGAGGCGACATGGAAGGATCTGGGATCAGTCGAGGATACCCCAGGGATCTATGACGGACTTACTGTTTGAGCTTGGAGCCGTGAAGAAGGTGAAGGCTCTGGAGGCCGGCGTCATGGCGGGGGAGGCAGGCGGGGACGGGTCTGGCGTCGACGCCAGGCTGGTGATCATTGAGGGTGATGGGGAAGAGGGGAGAGCGTCACTGACGCCCATTGCTGGACAGGTCAGCGAGGTGAGGTGGGAAGGCAGCGCGTGTGGGAGGCATGTGGACAGCATGACGGGGCGAGGGGCGTGGGGGCGAGTGCGCCAACAAAGGAACAGATTCCGTCCGGCACGCCGTATTGAGTCTCACACGACGGGCGGGTGAGGCATGGTGAGGTGTAAGGGCTATGGGGTGCCACTCGTGAGTCGACATCCGGGTGCGAGTGATGCAGCACCTCGACATGGCGCAGATGACTTGGCAGTCGAAACAAGACCTCACCTCGGGTGCATGCTTCCGAAAGCCCAATACCTCATGGCTCCTCGGTCGCATCCTCAGCAGCTCCATCTGAGCTCCCTCTGCATGCCCACAGCCGGCTACCAAGGCAACCCGCTGCGAAACTACCTGAGCTATGGGATCTAGCTGCTGTTGAAGCTGCGGAGCAAGGCATCGACGAATGGGTGCTTGGTGGTGGGCACAGCTGCGGAGGCTTGCGAACTGGCGGCCGGCTGCGCGGTGATCGCATAGATATGGGTTGTTCTCTTGCCCTTGGTCTCGCTGCTGCGGAGTGGCCCCCCGCCCTCGACTCTAGCAATAAGGATGGCCCCGGACGTGGGTTGAGTGGGCGCACTCTCGCCGCTCCCCGACGTCCCCGGCGTCTGGGCTGTCGTAGGCTTGGCGATTGAACAAGCCGCCGGAATAGCCGGCTTGGTCCCGGGCGGCGCTTCACCCTGGATCCGCGCACGCTCGAGTTCGGCTTTGAGGATGGCCATCTCGGTCGTCTGCGTACGGTCCTTCTGCGTCCCCATGGCGGTGAGACTCGCAACGGTGGCCGTGAGGCTTGCGAGCGCAGCGCCCTGCTCCGCCTGCGTGGCCTGCATGGACGCCAAGGCGGCGTTGACGGGGTCTAGCGGCGCGGGTTTCGCGATGCTCGCCCGGAGGTAGCCCAGCAGGCCCGAGAGTGCGGCGATCGTCGGGTCCTCGGTGGGGGCAGGGGCTGCGGTTGGTGTCAGACGGAGCGAGCAGACGCACTTTCGCCCCCTACCTGGGGGAGGAGCTCAGTGCGAGGTGGTTGAGAGTCCATTACCGTGGAGCGAGATGGTGGTGTAGCTTAGCGAGCAAGTTGAAGGAGGGTAGGGAGCAAGGTAGCTGAGGCAAGTGGGTGTGAATGTGGGCGCAGCAAGTGCTTCGTAGGTGGCGTCATTGTGTGTACATGTGTGTCACTCCTCAGATCCTCAACAACCGCTCCGTACCCAATTGCTGTCGACGGAGACGCGAGTTCGGAAACATGCTTCCGTCATCACATTACTATGAGCGAAACACTTCCACTATACCGCCTCGCGCTACGACCCCGGCCACGTCGCGAGCCATCTACTGATACGTTTCTGCCGGAGCCGGTCGGAGAACCCCCCCGAGACCTGGTTCGCGACGGTTGAAGGAGCCGTGGAACTTGTGTGGACCGAGGAATACTGGTCGAGGCTGCGCTCGTCTTCCGCCCTGAGAGCCCCATTCTGGCGCCGCCAGCACTCGACATTTGCGCCGAGGACTGGTTTCCTGGGATCCGGGAAGAGGTTTGTGGAGCCCATGTCGTCGGCCGCCGTGAAGTCCTGGCGGGTGACACCGAGCTGGGCGCGCGGGTCGGCGACCGCGCCATCCTTCCTAGCGACGAACTCCTTCACCGCCTCCAGATCGCTCTCGAGGCATGCGATGGCGGTGTCGTACTCGGCGTGAATCTCCGAGACGGCAGCCTGGTGCTCGGCGACCATGTCCTCGATGGCGGCCCTGTGCTCGGCGTGCGCACGGTCAACCGCCACGCGCGCAACGCGCGCCTCCTCGACGGCGGCGTCGCGCTCGGCCTGTGCATCCTCGATGGCGGCCTTGCACTCGCCCCACGCCTTCTTGATCGCCGTGTCACGCTCGAGGCGCGCATCCTCGATCGCCGCGTCACGCTCACTGTGCGCACGCTCGAGCTGCGCCTTGAGGTCGATCTCTGCGCCCGTGTTGTCCTTGGCGACGAGGGCCGCGACGGCGTTGTTGAGCGAGGCGAGGGTCGCAGCGTGCTCGGCCTGGTTGAGGTGGATGGCGGCCAGGAGGGCGGTGGTGTCCGTGTTAGCCGCTGGAGCGGACTGCCCGGCGGAGAGGTTGGAGACCGCGACGCTGAGCGAGCTGACGGTGGCGGTGAGGGCGGCGAGCGACGCGGCGAGCGACGCTAGCGTGTCGGGCTGGGGAGGGGTCTGCGGGTTGGGGGCTGGTGTCAGCATTCCGTGCACCGTAGGTTACACGCACTGCTGCTGGTGGCGGCGAGGTGCTCGGATGTGAGAAGCGCGCCAACGGGGCCCGAAGTCCATGTGGATCGCGCCGACTCGCTTGGCGAGCTTGTGATCGAGGAAGTGGTCACCATTGCGGGCTGGCGGTGGATGGTGGTGAGTAGGGAGCGGGAGTGAGAGACAGGAGGATGTTTAGAGTGTTGTGGGTGCAGGCGAGTGTTGTGACAAGCGAGGGATGGGGATCTGGTGAGCAGAAGGGCGCAGGACGGAATGAGTTGGGCGGATGTGACAATCACAACATGCATCCAACGCTATAAACGTCCACTCCTGGATTCTACGCTCAACGAGTGTCTATGTACAATATCTACGTATCAGCCTCATCTATTAGCTCGCGCCAACAAAGTCCGCTTTGATGCCCGTCTTTGCTCAGCGTCCGTGACTAGGCGGGGACATTGCCTATATGCGGCCCGGCGAGGAGATTGTACACGCCCCATTGACGAGCGACCAGCGGGTGGTGCCCGCAGCGGGAGGCGGGTGGTCTTTGAGGTAGGTGTCGAGCTGCTGCGAGTACTGGCGATGGCTGCCCGCCGCCCGCTTTCCGGCGATCTGGATCTTGCCGGGCTCTGTGCTCTGGGAGGAATTCTCGTCGGCTGGGGCGATACGTCGACTCTGCTCATCGCGCTGCTGTGTCGATTGGAGCTTGGCTTTCAGTCGCTCCTCCCGGCGCGCCTTGACTTCCTCGAGCGCCTTGTTGAGCTCGAGTCCGATGTTGTGCTTGGCCTTGATGCCGTCTTCCAGATTGGTCTTGACCTCAAGTTCTTGGTCGATCTCGGCTTTGTGGTCGCGCCTGGGCTTGAGATGCTCGATGCGACGTGCGTTGGCATCCGCGAGGGCCTCGTTGAGCTTGAATGCGAGGCTGCCTGAAGGGCTGTTCTTAAGATCCGCCTGGCTGAAGTTCGCGGCACAGGCATCCTTGGCGACTGGAGTGGGCTTGTCAAGAGCTTCCTGGGCCTTGGCTGTCGAGTTGATCATCACCGTCTCCTCCGCCTGGAGCACCTTGAGCTGGTCATCGATGTCGACCTTGAGCTGGTCATCGATGTCGACCTCCAGCTGCTTGCCGACCTTGGCTGCTTTGTTGGGCTTGCTCTGCTGGTCGGCCTTGATCTTCTCGTCGAGGTGGAACCCTTCATCGGCCTTGATCGCCCGGTCGGCCTCCACGACCTTGTCGACCTTCACCCACTCGTCGGCCGCGAGCTTCTCGTCGGCCTCGAGCTTCGCAGCCTCGGCAGACTCTTCTCCAAACTCGCGGAGCAGACTGGATAACTCCCCTTGGATCTTGGCGAGCTCTTCGTCCTTGAAGAGGAGGGTGGCATCGCGATCCTTGAGCTTCAAGCTGGCCTCCTTGAGGGCGTTGTTCAGGCGAACAGTCTCGACCTTGGCGGCCTCCACAGCCACGTCTCGCAGGTTGATTGTCTTGATAGCGTTCCGGAAGGCCTTGTCCGACGCCTTGAGGGATGCGGCCAGTCGCTCGCTGTCCGCGATGAGCGACGTTTCGCGCTTCTTCCACTCGGCTTGCGACTCTTCGTGTGCCTTCTTCGCCGCGTTGAGTTCTTTCCTGAGCCGCGCGACGTGGGACGCAAGAGCCGCTTCGCTCCTCGTGGACGACTGTCGGGAGGCGACTGCTGCGTCGTACTCGTCCGACATCTTCTTGGTCATGCTCGCGACGACCATCTCACGGGCCGACCACGCGTGCTTGGTCTGAGCGAGCTCAGCCCTGGCGGCTTGGAGCTCAGCAACGAGGCGCTTGTTGTCGGCTGCCTGGTCTGCACTGGTCTTAAGCATGCGGTCAACCGTCTTGTGGAGCTCGCGGATGGTCGTGGCCTGGCTGTGGGCATGGTTGTTCGGGTTGTGTTGGATCTTCATGAGCTCGAGACCCTTGAGGGAGGCCTTGATCCTTATAACGGTCTCCTCCATGGAGTTGATGCACGGCTGCACCCGACTGGCCTCAGTGCCGTTCTTGGCAGCCGTGAGGGTGGCCACGGTGTCCGCAAACGAGGCCATGGTCGTGAGGGCCCTGTTGGCGGAGTTGGAGCCGCGGATATCGAGACCGTTTCGGAGAGGTTGAGCACGGTGTCTTTGAGGGTGTCGACCATGGTGGTAAGGCTCTCGATCGACGCGCCCAGCGTCTCAACTGTGTGGGCGTTGCGCTGAGCCTTGAGACGCTCCTTGCGACGGCGACGGTCGGGGGCTGAGAGCTTGTGGAGGTCACCGATCCGAAGGGTGTTCTCGACAGGAATCCTGTGGGGAGCTGGGGCGGCGGTGGGAATCAGATCAAGGAACTGGTCGTAGAGGCTCGGGGCTGGTGTCAAACGCGGCCGAAGTCAGCGACTCACGCTGCTCAGGTGGGCTCTTGGTGGAGCCGGAGATCGAGGCGTCGATCTCCATGGAGTCGGAGGACGGGTGGTCCGGGAGTGCGTCGTCGGCGTGAGGGGGCGAAATCGAAGGGCCTGCGTTCGGTAAAGCGGATAAAATGAAGCCAGAGAGGCGCTCGACAAGGCCGGTGAGCTCAGCGAGAGGGGAACCTGCGGGGTCAGGTCGTCCATGAGCTATTCTCACCATTCTCTGCTGGAGGGAGGGCGGGATCCTGGCTCGGCGTGTCCTCGGCAGACGTGGTGGTGGCAACGGGATCTGCGGCGGGTTGATCGCCGACGGGAGGCTGGACGGGAGAGGGTTCCTGCATCCAATATGCCCCGGGTGGCGGAAGGGGCGGGAGGGCCGGAATAGCATCAGTGAGAGCCTTGAACTCGCGCAGCTGCTCCTCTGTGGGCTGAGGGCCTTGTGTCAGAGCGGTCGCGGAATGTTGACTCACCGGGAGGAGAGCGCGGCGTCTCGAAGAGTTCCTCGGGAGGTGTGTGCCCCTCGGGGGCGAGTGAGGTGCTGCGGCGCACGAGATCGGTCAGCATGGAGCTGAGTGACACGAAGTCGGGCGGGGTGTCCGACCAGAACATGGTGTGAGGATAGGGAGCGAGAGGTCAGAGGTTGGGAGTGAGAGTGGGAGTGAGAGTGGGAGTGAGAGTGGGATGGATGGAGAAGTGAAGAGAGTGAGGTTGGCTGGAGGAGGGGGCGTTGAGTCAACTTCAAGCCGAAGCCGGTTGGGCGCCGGTGAGTGTGGTTGGGGGCGCAGTTGCGAAGGTAGGTTTGAAACGATTTGCGCGGTGATTATGCTAATCAACTGCGCCATGCCACATGCGTCATGCGCGGCCGCTCTGTGTTGCCTGCCTCGCTACTCAGTGGATCAGTGGCGCTCAGTGGCCATTCATCCCCCATGCCCGTAGCTATCGTACACGACTCTATCCTCTATCGATCCCTGCATCCTTACATCGAGTAGATGAAGAACAGCTGCTCGTGAGCTCTGCACCGAAGACCCTTTGAATTGACTTACCACCCAAGAAATGATGACCATGGAAACGTACTGGAACGCCACGATGATCGTGACGGGCCGGTAGCGCTTGAGGCCCGAGAGCTCCTGGCCAGTGGCCTCGCGCTCCTCGTCAAACTTGAGGCGCTTCTTCTCGCTGAGGCGGAGCGTGTGGCCGAGCATGCGGCCGTCAAGCCAGTCGAAGAAGGGGCCCTCCAGCACCTGCCATGCCTTGATGGCGATGAGGACGTAGATGACGCGGTCGTACGTCTGGCCCGGGGTGGCGTCCTGGATGGCACCGCACGCGACCTCGAGGATGACGTTGTTGCACGCGATAAGACTGGAGAAGAGGCCGTAGGCGGTGCCGATGAGGGTCGGGTCGGGGACGAGGATGGGGAACGACGCGATCCAGGGGAGCACGTTGAGCGAGAGACCGAAGGACGCGAGGAGGATGGGCGCGATCGCGTTGACCTTGGTCAGGCCGATGAGGGCGAAGGCGACGACGTAGATGGCAGCGCCGAAAGAGACGAAGGGCATGCGCCATCCGACCTTGTCGAAGAACATGCCGAGGAGGGGCACAACTACGATGACGATGACGTTGAGCAGCGACGAGTAGTAGCCGCCGGTGAGGGCGGTGGTGCCGCGCGTGCGCTCCTGGATGTCGGTGAGGTTGGCCGAGTACACGGTGCGCGCCGAGTTCTGGAACAGGTGGGTGCCGGCCAGAATGAGGTAGAAGCAAGGGAGGCGGAGGACGTTGAGCACGCTGGTGCGCATGCGCGCGATGACGCCCTCGTGGGTCGCCAAGCCGGCGGCGATACGCTCCTTCTGCACCTGCCGACCCGTGAGCGGGCGGTAGCGCTTGGGAACAAAGCGGCGCTCGAAGACAAGGTACGCGATGACAATGAGGGTGCATGCCGCGCACACGATGGTGGGGATCCACAGCGCCCAGCCGTACCACCCGCCAAGCTGGGACATGGGGACGGCGCTCACACGCGCGATGACGACCGTGACCGAGTTCCACGCGAGGTCCAGGGCGATGACCGTGGCGAGCCAGCTGCCGCTGAACCAGTGGGCGTAGAGCTTGCTCTGGCAGATCTCGAGGACGATCGAGCCGAGGCCCATGACAATACGGCCGCCAATGAGCAGCTGGTAGTTGTTCGAGCTGGCCGCGCCGGCAGCGATCGCGGAGCCGAGAACCGTGAAGAAGCACGCGCCGAGGGCGCCGCTGAGGTCAGCCACGTCTCTCTGGCGAACTCACTAGATGCTGCCGTAGTAGTCCATGACCGTGCCGCCGATGAGGGGCAGCATGGTGTTGACGAGGTTGGACGCCGTGCTGATGGACGCGAACTGGGCATTGTTGATCTTGAGCTCGCGGACAAAGGTGCTCTTCAGCGGGCCGAGGGTGCTCTCCGCAAATGCGGCGCCGGTGGTGAAGAAGAGGATGCACGAGAGCGCGATCAGGCGGTACTTGAGCGGGGTGTCGGTCACCTGGACCGGCGTGATGTTCTCGGCGTACACCGACTCCTCCTTCTTGTCCCCCTCGACGGGAAGGCCGGTGTCGGCCGTCGGCGTGCGCTGGATGTCGTTCAGCTCGTGCGGGTGCGCAAGCACAGCCATGCGGTTCTGGGTCGCCATGGTGGTTGTGGGAATGTGGCCTGGGTGTCCACTCCCACGCGCCCACCTTATAGAGAAATTTCTGCCCTCAGCTCATCGCTCGTTTGCGGGCGCTCGCGGAGTGGAGCGCTGAGGAACGGCGCGGACCTGACCTAAACGGTAGGCGAGTACGGGGTTTCCAGTGGTGCGGAAGTGTCTGGTCACATTGGGAACGATGGTGCGGGTCGGTGACTCTTGGCGTACAGTTGTTTCGGGCGAAACGATGCGATGGTGGCATGATTGGCTTATACCCACCTGACCTCGGCGAAATGACGCGTAGGATTGGGTGCCAAAGTGGCCGAGCTGACGGCCTTTGAACACCGTGTAGTGCTGCACGTGCGCTATTCCGCCTCGAAGTGGATGCCAAGAAATCAGCAGGAGACAGGTTTAGCGCTCAGCGCTGATCGAGCCATGTGGCGGACGTGCCCCGAATTTGGCCGCTGATCCTGCAGACAGCTGGGGGTAGATCACAAATGATCCGCAGCAAGCTCCGAGTTGTGCTTTCAGGACTACCTCTAGGAACGGGACTGAGTCTGGACCTCTGCTATCCTTCCGGCGAGCATCGCTCACCCTCGTAATCCGGCACCGAGGGAGAGTGCGCAACGAAGCCGGCTTGGGCCGCATGGGGCCGCATCGGCCCGATGCCTACACTACACCTAACTCCCCACAGGCCCGCTCCAACACAGCCCAATCTCCTCAACTCACAGCGTATCATGAGAGCCTAACTTCCTGTAGACCTCTCTTCCGGCCGAGGAGATGCAAAGAAGATCATACGGCGGCCTGATCGGCGGGCTTGTCGCTCGATATGCTGCGGATAGCTCAAAAGTGCGCTTAGCTTTGAGAAGAAGAGCGCCTGCAAGCATGAACTTGGCAGGGATAACCGATGATGCGCTCGAGAAATTGTATCTGTGAGACAGTGGTGTATGAGCATTCCGCATTCCGCACGCAGATCAGCCTACTTCAATTGCCTCCGTCGACCAATAACTTGGCGCCCAACCAGGGTGTGTTCGCTCAACGAGCCCATCGTGGTCAGCGCTGCCTACTACTGCAACATCGACAATGTCTTCGAGTCCCGTGTATCCCTGCAGACTCGGCTGAACTACCCAGCTTCCCATGCGGGTGGCCATTCCGACGCAGGACTGCCTCGGTTTCTACACCTCTGGATCGCGAGATTCAGCGAGTTCGCGAAGGGGCGCGCACCAAGATGTATGGAGGACAGGTCGAGAAGACTTCTACCCGGTCATTCCAGATGAGGGAGGAGTGTATGGAAGCTGAGGTCGTATGCCTGCTAGCCGGGTGAGGCGAGAGATAGGGCAGGAGCTAGCCGTCATGATGCGTCTCAGTAGTTCTAGCACCACGATGCATTGCATCGGGCATCCGACCCACAGTGCAGCAAAAGCATGGGCTGACAAAGTCAGCAAAACGGCGCGGCGGTTGAACCGCCGATGATATCTGGGGAATGCTACGCCGCTGTGGAGCAAGGGGGCAAGGGGGCAAGTAAGGCAAGGCAAGGAAAGCAAGGTAATGCAAGGCAGAGAGCATAAGCAATCAGGCAGGCAGGCAAGCACCCGGACCCATTTCTGGGCCGGTACTAACCTAGGGATTGCGACGAGGTCGTGATTACACTAACGTGGGTTGAGAGCTCCCGGCGTTTCCATATCGCCGACATGTGGTGGCGGCTGTCGGGTGAGACATGACACGTGACAAGTGGTGGCCGGGGTGGGAGGGTGAGGAGGGATGAATTGATGGCGAGCAAGAGTGAATGGGTGGCGGTGGACGACCTCCACCTCCACTTCCGGGTGTTTTCCGCCGAGTCGAAGAGGGTTGAGTGGTGTACGGAACGTGGGCGGGTCAATAGCGGGGGCATTTCCTTGACATTCACATTAGCATTCCACATATCCTCCAAACCTAATGAGTCGATCAGTAGCCAGTAGCGGGCCCAGTGGGCTGGTGGGCCAGAACGCGCCTGGTGCGATACCTCCCTCACAACGAACACTCGTTTCATATCCCACACTACTACAATTGACGGCCCTTGGTCATGATCTCAGCTGCACACGCCATTGCGGCAGTTCTTGCCGGGCGCGCACTCCCGTCAGCACACCCTCGTGCACCAATGGCGCCCATCACTCACCTGCACACCACACGCGCCGCAGTGGCGGTTGTCGTTGGAGGGGTTGGTGCATCCCGTGTTGCAGCGGAGCTGGCCAGGCGGGCACCCGCTGTTCTGCTCACACGCCCCATTAACGCAGTTGGACCCGACGTCACACTAGGGTCAGCAATGGCGCATGGTGACCCACCCAGTTGCTGCAGCGCCCGCAGTTCACGTTGTCGTTGAGCGTGTTGACGCAGCGCCCGCACCACACCTGTCCCGGCGGACAAATCTGGCACACGCCATTGATGCACTCGGTGTCGCACTGGGTCAGCGTGCCCAACGCCCACTCACGTATTTGTTGCATCCGCCGCAGTTCCAGCGGTCGGTGTTGATATCGATGCACAGTCCGAAGGGGTTGAGCTCGTCGTCTCCGCCGCCGCACGCCACCTGGCCGGGGCGGCACTCGACACATGTGTCGCGCTCGCACACGTGGTTGTCCGGGCACTGCGTCAGCGGACCCCTTCAAAGACCTACCTTGACGCCGCAAGCGCCGCAGTTGTACCGGTCGATAGCAAAGTCCGGGCAGACTGGGTGGGTCGCGCACATGATGCCGTCGTTCTTGAGACAGCGGCACTTGCCGTCCTGGCAGTACCCCTCCCACGCACAGCTGTTGCCACAGGCACCGCAGTTGAAGGGGTCATCGGCGAGCGAGGTGCAGAGGGACCCTCCCTCATTGACGCACAGCGTCTCGCCGGCGGGGCAAGACTGGCGGGGAACGAGGGCTGAGGCGGTGGCCGCTGCGGTCAGCAACGGTGTGAGGTCGCTCACCGAGGATGAGGAGAGCGAGGGGCAGCATAGTTGGGGACTAGCAAGGTGAGGTCGAAGTGGGCCGAGGCCCTCCCTATAAATATCCTGCCGAGCGACGGATTGCGTCCAGCCCGGCCAGCCACCCGCCGGTGCGAGTTGGGAAGATCCCAGACGCTGGTGCCGAAAGAGCCTCCCTGACTCCAGACCCCTCGGAGGCCCGCTCATACGGTAGGTTGGGACGGGCGGGTGGCCACAGCAAGCGCCAGTGCGGGAATCGTCGAGTATCGAAATACCCTCTGTCCCAGTCGCTGCCGAGCGGGTAACTGGACGTCCGCGGAACGCGGGTTGGGAACTTGCAGGTTGGTCGGTCATGTGCCCCACAGAGAGCGGCCGACAATGATGACCGCGATTCATTAACGGCAGCCACTAAGGGACGGAAGTGACGTTGGGGAGAGAGCTTTGCTCGTTGATAAGTTCTTCTGATCCCCCAGCTCTCGCTGCATTCTGAGGTTGGCGGGCTTTCTACATGAACGTTGGTGGGCGCTCCTCATTGGAACCAAACAACTGGAACAGGGTCCATAGAATGAGCTAATTAAACAATCCAGGTGTCAATTAGACTGCGGCATTACTATTAGGCACAGCCAGATGACGTGAGGCCAGGCTGCCCCACTCCTCCTGAACGGTGAGCTCCTTCCTGGACTTTGGTAGACGGGCATGCGCTTCACATCACAATTATATCTCTCAAGAGTCCAGTGTCTTTTGGGCCGACCTCAGCGGCACACACCGTCCCGGCAGTTCTTGCCCGGGGCGCACTGCTTGTCAGCCAAGCCTGTCGGAGCGGCTTACCGTGTTCCCGCAAGTGCCGCAGTGGCGATTGTCGTTGGCCGGGTTCGTGCATCCCGTGCTGCAGCGAATCTGCCCGGGCCCGCAGCCGCTGTTACGCTCACAGGCGCCGTTGACGCAGTTCGAGCCGACATCGCACTCGTGTCAGCACTGTCGAAGCGGAGGGAAAGCCCACGGTGTTACCACAGCCCCCGCAGTTGCGGTTGTCGTTCTGCTGGTTGACACAGCCGTCGTTGCACCGCCACTGTCCGGCAGGGCAGAGCTTACAGACGCCATTCGTGCAGTCGCCGTTACACTGGGTCGGGGTCAGCGGGGCCGCGGGGGACGCACGTAGTTCCAGCACGCGCCGCAGTGCTGGGGGTCATTGCGTAGGTCCTGGCAGCTCCCGCGGTTGCCGCCCGGCGGCGCGACGATGTCGCCGCTGCACACCGGCTGCCCCGCTGGACACTTGCATTCGCCGTTATCACACGTCGCGTCGTACGCACACTGAGTCAGCGTGTCCAAACTCCTGCTCACTGCGTAGCCGCACCCGCCGCAGTTCTCGGGATCGCTGCGCGTGTTCACACACTTCGCCGAGGGGTTGAACGGGTCATCGCCGCCGCAAGCCGTCTGGCCAGAGGGGCAGGGCGTACACGCGCCGCCGGTGCAGAGGTGGGTGTCGGGGCACTGGGTCAGCTCAGCCTGGGAGTACGCACCTTGACGTCGCACGCGCCGCAGTTGAACCTGTCGATCTGGAACTGGGGGCACGGCGGGTTTGCCCAGCACATGACCTCGCCGGTCCAGCAGCGGCATTCGCCCCCGATGCACTGGGAGGTCCAGGTCGCACAGCCGCGCCCGCACTCCCCGCAGTTGTGGACGTTCGTCTGGAGGTCGACGCACTCGGTGGGGCTGTAGGCCGGGCAGATCTGCTGGCCGACGGGACAGGACTGCCGTGGGACGAGAGCGGCCGTCGCCGCTACTGTTAGGTGGGACGGGGTATGGCTTACTGAGAGCGAGTAGGCTGGCGGGGAGAAGGGCGAACATTGCTGCTGTGTGGCGGCTCTGGCAGCACCGGCCCGGATTATATAGCCCGTAGCAGGTTGGTGCATCACCCCAGACTGGCCAGAACTGGGCGAATGCAGAAGCATAAAGTGCTTTCCTGGCTTGCACGTGAGGCCGTGAGAACAGTGCCCACGCCTGCCTCGTACGTTCATCTAGGCCGGATCCGGCTCACGGTGATCAGGATGGCCCGGATCCGCACCCAAGCGTCGCGAAAGATGTGGGGCTTCTGGAGACGCTTGGCAGGGTTGGCCGGCTCCCAACACGGCTCGCATTCCTCATTGTGGGGCTCCCGTGTGTTCGTTCCGCCTCGTGAGGGTGACATCGGAGGCAGGCGCGGGTGTAGATGAGGGTGGGAGCCGGATCCGGAGGGTGATGATCATGTGGCTGGTCATGTGCAGGCGGAGTCCGCGCCCGTACTCGTAGCGAGTGCATGTGTCGCGGCGTTCCTCGAGCGATCGACCGCTCGACGTGTTGTGCACTCGCCAGATCCAAGCACACTCGGAGCAAGAGAGCGCTCATTAGAAGTTGGCCTGGAGTCTAGGCGGTAGCCGGTTGGGTGGGCAGAGCGGAATGGACGACCTCCACATCCGTGAACTGCACTGTGAGACGGATCTCTGAGACAGTGGTTGACAGCAGGTTTCAAATGCGTTTTTGAATGGCACTGAGGTCGGTGAGTCGCATGTGACTGACAACCACGCCTTGCGAGCTTGCGAGCTGTGGGCACAGTAGTCGGACTGTGCAGAGCGAACCGGGACAGATCTTGGGTTGTGTTGCGGTTGCGGAGATGCCACCATAGCTGGAGATTCCGCTCAGCTTATCGGGCTTATCACTTGCGCTTATCGCGCTCAGACCCACTCTCACATCATCCCCTCCCTTCGCTTCACAGCTTCTCATCCTCCCATCCTCGCAGCCTCCATCCTTGACGCTCGCTGACAGCCTGTGCGGCCTGCCCACGCCATCCGTCTCTTGGCTCTGACTGGCTCTTCCGCACTGGTTGGACCATCGGCCGTGCACGTGACCATGCGTAAATGGCCCACCCACCTTGCCCACTCGGCTTTCAAGATTCAGATCAGCCACTTCAACCACGACCTCCCCTTACAGCTCCCTTTGCTGTCCTCTTGGACCTAAATGCCATTCATATGAGTGCTACAGACCGGAGAGCCGGAAAACATGTCGTCGAGTCGTCGCGTCAGGCCCTCGTGGGGGCGAGCGGAGGAGCGCTGGGCGCTTTTAGAGGGTCAGGCCGACGTGGCGGTTGACGTCCTTGTACAGGAGGTAGCGGAAGCGGGTGGGGCCGCCGGCGTAGCACGCCTGGGGGCAGAAGGCGCGGAGCCACATAAAGTCGCCGGCCTGCACCTCGACCCAGTCCTTGTTGAGGAGGTACATGGCCTTGCCCTCGAGGACGTAGAGGCCGTGCTCCATGACGTGGGTCTCGGGGAAGGGGATCGAGCCACCGGGCTGGAAGGTGACGATGGTGACGTGCATGTCGTGGCGGACGTCGGTGGGGTCCACGAAGCGCTGGGTGCACCACGCGTCGTTGGTGTCGGGCATGGCGTTCATCTTGACCTGGTCCTCGTTGGTGACAAACGACTCGGGCACCTCGATGCCCTCGGCCTTCTGGTAGCGCTTGCGGACCCAGTGGAAGGTCGCGTTCTCCGAGCCCTTGTTGTGGAGCTTCCACTTGGAGCCGGGCGCGAGGAACGCGTACCCGCCCGCGACCATCTTGTGCTCCTTGCCCTCGAGGGTGAGCTCGAGCTCGCCGCCGACCACGAAGATGACGCCCTCGGCGCCGGCGTCGACCTCCGGGGTGTCGCTGCCGCCTCCGGGCTGCACCTCGACAATGTACTGCGAGAAGGTCTCGGCAAAGCCCGAGAGGGGGCGGGCAATGACCCACAACCGGGTCTTGGGCCAGTGGGGGAGGAGCGAGGTGACAATGTCGCTCATAACGCGGCGGGGGATGACGGCGTAGGCCTCGGTGAAGACGGCGCGCTCGGTGGTGAGGTCGGTCTGGGCCGGGAGGCCACCCTTGGGGACGTAGTACGAGTTGGGCATGGTGGTGGTGATGGTGATGAGGTGAGATGCAGTGAGTGGATGAGGAGGGGTGGATGGACGTGGGACGCGGTTGATATTTAGATGGCCGCAGAGAGCGGGGCTGGGTGGGCAAGGGCGGGAAGTGAGGACCAATGTGGTATGAGCCAGAGGGGAGCCGAGGCACAGACATGCCGCAACTCCGATCAGCACGGCCAACTGCTCAACTGCCAACGCCAATCTTCCGACCACGGCGGACATTGTCGTTCACCCATCTCACGCACACCACCAGAGGCCAGAAGGGCACACGACCACTGACACTCCTGACACGTCCTGACAGAGGCCTGGGGCTCCAGCCCTGCGCACCTGGCGAGCACTGAAATTTCATATCAGCCTTTCATATCAGCCCTAATGCCTTTCATATCAACGCTTGCCCACTTCCAGTTCCGCTTCCCACATTCCCCCACGCACCTGCACTACACCACACGCCCAGCCGCGGCACACGCGCCTCCCTCCCTCCTCTGCGTGGGGTCTGCATGTCCCCGCAGGGTCGTCGAATTGATAGCGCGTAGACTGTCAGCGCGAGTGGGGGCGAGCCGCGGGTCTTCTGTGCGACACGTGGTGGCGGCTCGGCGACATTTCATATCAGGCTTTCATATCAGGCGATACCCTGTCGCACGATGCCATATCACGGTGCGACGCTTTCATATCAAGCCAGGTCCATGCCATATCAGCTGCAGGGCGTGCGCGCCGCACTCGATCGCGCTCTCGAGCGCGTCAGAACGCGTCGAGGCGTCGTACGGAAGGCCGGGGGGGCAGAGGCCGGTGTATAACGGCAGTATGCATGGTGAGCTGAGCCGGAGTATGAACCACTGACAGCCAGGCGCCGACTTCGCATGCATCGAGGCACGAGTGACCAGGACGAGGAACTACCCAGCTGCGTGATCGGTGGAATGCATTCCAGACTGTCGGCGCAGCTAGCGTCTGGCTTAGACACACTTGCCTGCAACGCAATTCTTCCCTACGGCGCACTGCCGTCAGAGGCAACCCCGTGCCTTCCTGCTTACCTTGACGCCACAGGCCCCGCACCCAAGGTTGTCGTTGTCAAGGTTGACACACTTCCGCTGGTCCTCGCAATACTCCTGGCCCGGCGCACAGCCTCCGTAGGCGCCAGAGCACTTTCCGTCCACGCAGTTCCATCCCTCGTTGCACTGGTGTCAGTGGATGCTCTCGAGGAAGCAGACTCACCCAGGTCCCGCACTGTCCACAGTTCTGGTTGTCGTTGGCCAGATTGACACACTTGTCTTTGCAGAGGGTCTGGCCGCCCGCACACGGCCTGCACTTGCCGTCCTCACAGAACTCGTAGCACTGGGGGGTCAGTACCTCCCCGACCAAGGGGACGACAATGACGGGAGACGGCCACGCACCATTTTGGAACACTCGCCGCAGTTGTATGCGTCGGATCGGAGATCACGACACCAGCCACTGCAATTCGTCTGCCCCGCGGGACATTCACCGCACTTGCCCCCTACACATGCCAAGCCTACCGGACACTGGTGGGTCAGCTACTGGCGCGTCACCTGCCTACCTCGTTCCAACACTCTCCGCAGTGGTACGGATCGCTGGTGGTGTCGGCGCAAATCTGCAAGGGGGCGCTGGGGTCGGGCCACACGCAGGTGGTTTCGTCGTTACAGATCAACATGCATTCACCGTTGATGCAGCTGAAGCCATTGTCGCACTGCATCAGTATGCCGTGCAAGGGCACAACTCACCCAGTTGTCACACCGCCCGCAGTGGCGGTACGAGGTGTTGTAGTCGGGACAGCTGAGTGTGCTCCCTACCCAGCAGGCAATGTTGCCGTCGTCACACGTGCAGATGCCATTCACACAACTGCCGGGGCAGGTTTCGGGACAGTCGGTGCAGTTGTTGATTGCCGTCTGGGCCAGCATGCACACTCCTCCGCACATGACGTCGATGCAATAGTCGGGGTCGTCCTGGCGCGGCAGGAGGGCTGCTAGGCCCGTCGCCGCTGGGGTGTGAGGAACGATGTACACAGAATGGTAGGTGAGCTCACCGATAGCCAGCGCGAGTCCTGGTACGTAGGGGTGGAGCATGGCCACGTTGGTTGCCTGGAAGCTTGGGGAAATGAAGGCCGGGGATCGTGGGTTGTATGTTATGTCTGGTGAAGAGCAGCGACCGCAGCGTTAGCTCTCAGACAGGTCGGTCATGTGTCTTCGGCGGGGATGAGTTGAGTGCCATGGAGAGCTAGCGGGGTGCATGAGTAACGGTCATGAGGGATACCATAAGCCCGAGAAGCATGACAGGCTACGAGATGAACCGGGCTTCAGCGAAGGGGAGCAATTGGTGGTAGGCCAGCTGACATGACATGTTCCGCCGTCCCTGGCCGGCATGTGGGGCCGCTCGGACATCTGGCATCCGCATTATCATCCGCACAGTCGTCAGACGTCCTCACTGGATTGAGTTTGGCGGAGGTCACGCGCTGCGGATGCCACCGAATCCCGTGACGGCATATGGAGCGAGAGGATGCGGGTGGCCGACCTGATGCCGAGAAGCCGCTACCTCAGCTGATCAGCACTGCAGTCACCCGAGGTATTGGAACGTGGCTCATTCGGAACGTTCTGATCTCCGTTGGAGTCCGCTTGACCTCACGAGCAAGCGCCGCCGCGGCAGTTCTTCCCAACAGCGCACTGGGATCAGTCCGCTCGTGCGCACGAACCACAACACAACAGGCGCCGCGGTGGCGGTTGAAGTCGGCCGGGTCGATGCAGCCACTGTCGCATGTCGTGTGGATGGCCTCGCACATGCCGTTCCGGTACATCTAGCCGCGCTCGCACCAGGTCTAGCACCCCTCTGATCGGCACTCACCATGATGAAACAGTCGCTGCAGTTCTGGTTGTCGTTCATGGTTGACGCACGTGTCGGAGCACCGCTGATCTGGCCCCGCGGACAGCCCTCGACACACCCCTCACCGCACCTGTTGTTCCGCGGTATCAAGCTCTGCGTTCAGCTGCGCCGGCCATGGGCTCATCATATAGCCGAAGGCACCGTGTCGGTCTGGAGATCCTCGCAGGTCGGGTACGATGACCGCCCCCACGGCGTGTGAGCCCGGAGACCGGGGACAGACACACTTTCCAGCAGGCTCGTCTCACATGCCACAGCTGTCGTGGTTTGTCTGGAGGCCCACGCAGGCCAAGGGCGGGCGGTTGCACCAAGTCAGTGTGCCGGAGCACGCACAGTTGCCATTCTGGCACGCATGGCGTACTGGGTGGACACTGGGTCACCGGAACGGTCCTGCACTCACCTTGTTGACGCGACTGCCGCAGTGTTCGTTGTTTGGGGGCACGTCCATGCACCCTGCTTTACTTCCACACCCCAGCTTGCCCGCTGGGCAACATCGTTAGTTCAGACCGCCCCTCGCGTCATCCACAAAGTACGATGATGCATCGACAAACCTTCAGGCGAAAGTCCATTCCTCCTACGGTCTTTCTCTCGAAGCGAGGCGCCCAGACGTTAGACACACGTGCCGCCAGAGCAGTTCTTCCCAGAGGGGCACTGCTGTCAGCCGCCTCACGAGGACATCACTCTGCCACAGACTGAGAGCAGGCCTGCCGCCGGCCACTGTCATTCTCAGAGCTCACCTTTTGGCCACATCCGCCGCAGTGGTTGTTGTCGTTCGCGGTGTTCCGGCACGAGCCGTCGCACTTTGCCTGGCCGGGGCCGCAGCCACCGTTGCGCTCACACGAGCCATTGACACAGTTTGAGCCCGGCTCACACTGGCGTGAGCACTGCACGCAGCGCGACTCACGCTCTTGTAACAGTCACCGCAGTTCTGGTTGTCGTTCAGGGGGTTGACGCAGTTGGTGTTGCCGCACTGAATGAACCCGGCCTGGCAAGGGACACACTTCCCACCCCGACACGTACTGTCCCGCTCGCACTTGTGTGAGTCAATGACCTCCACCCTGCTCGGTACCACTGGAGCCTCCCACGCCGAACTCACGAAGCCAAAGCAGCCACCACAGGTGAACGGGTCGTTCATGATGTCGGCGCACCACGATGAGTGACTATCTCCGCACAGAGCATGCCCAGGGGGACAGACGCAGTTCCCATTGACACAGCTTCCGATGCTTGGGCACTGTGGAGTCAGCCAAGACATGGTGAGCCCATGACACATGCCCCGAGCCAGCGATACGTACAGACCACCCACAGGACCCGCAGTTGAAAGAGTCCGTCTTCAGGTCGACGCACGAGTTGACCGACCCGTCAGGACAGGAATTCTCGCCCGTGGGGCACTTTGTGCACTGTCCCAGGAGGCAGATAGCGTCAAAATCACACTGCAGTTAGCAACCGGCAAACGGGTGAGCGTGCGTACGGTTTTGGTGCATGATCCACAGCTGTACTGGTTGGTCTGGAAGTCGGGGCAGTAGTAGAAGTCGGAGTTGCCACACGCATCCTGTCCGGACGCGGTGCACTTGCAGACGTCGTTGACGCACTGCGTGCCCTGGCCGGGGAGGCCGCAGCCCGATCCGCAGACCGCACGGCCGGTCACGGCTGGGGAGTCAGCGTTGGGGGAAGCTGCCAGACTCACCGAACGCCAGTGCAGAGAGGGCTATCAGAGGGTTGAGCAGCATGGTGGTGTCGAGTTAGGAGGCTGCAGGAGTGTGATGGGGATGGGAGAAGGGGAGGGTGGTTGACCAGTCGAGGGAAGGGAGATGTAGAAGCGGAAGCGAGGATGGGGCGCCCTCGCCCCCTGCCATTCAATGTGTGTTGTGGAGGCGTGTCGAGTCGGCTCCGCTTCCACCGGAACTCAACACCTTCATCGCTCATCTCCGCCCTCCGCATAGTCTGACCGCGACGATGGACAAGGGCATGGTAAGGCAACGCGCCGGTTGACAGGCAACAGATGTCATGTGCGCTCGATTAACCGTTCCCGCGGCATTAGTGTACGTCATTCCCGAGAGCAGAGACTGACGCTGATGAGGTTGTGATGTGCAGGGTTGGCGGGAAGCCGATAATGGCACTCCCGCGGATAAGCTTAACATAATCCGCGATTGGCGTCCACCCTGTGCCCCAGTAGACAACATGTCCTCTCCTGTTGCCCACCACGCTCACACGCCCCACACTCACAGCTCGCATTGTCAGCCAGCCCTTTAGTCCAGCCTCCTGTTATGGAACCAACAGCTATCGCTTTTGAGCATGTATAAGACCCTTCACCGCCGGTGAGCGACAGTCGCCAGAGCTTGTCGGCACCTGGCAGCCAGGCACAACAGGCACAGGGCGAAACGAACGAGGCGCGTCAGCCCGCACCTTGGACAGAGAGCCAATGGTGGATTCCCTGCTGCAGGCCACTGCATGCATGTACAGCTACGGTGACCTCTCTCCATCCAGTGTCCAACATTGTCCATTCAGTGTCCGATTGCACTTCGCATGGAGTGTCCTTGAATGTCCTTACAGACCGACGTGCTCTCGCCGTCGTCGCACTGAAATTAGAGGTACCCGACGCGGCTGTACTTACCGAGAGGGGTGTCGCTAGGCGGGCTTGCACTCGCCGTTCTCGCAGACGCCGTCGCCGCACTGGGAGTCAGGGTGGCAATATGCGCGACTCACGTCGTTTCCGCAAGCGCCGCACGAGTCGTGGTCGGTGAGCGGGTCGATGCAGATGGCAACGTCGTCGCCGCAGTCAATCTTGCCCGGAGGACACTCACAGTGTCCATCGCGGCACTCGGAACCCCGCAGACACTGGGTAAGCGGTACACTTAGGTTGCAGATACTTGCCTTCCGGCCACAGGCTCCGCAGTTGTAATTGTTGCTCAGAACGTCGACGCAGGGGGCATCAGGATACGGCGAGTCACCGATGGGACAGGCGAGCTGGTTTGCCGGGCACGCGGTGCACTGCCCATCGACGCAGGTCTGGCTATCGGGGCACTTGGGTCAGTGTCGGCCTCCCACGAGTGACTGGAGCTCACCCGGTTGTCACACGCGCCACAGTTGGACGGGTGGGTGTTGAGATCGGCACAGATAGCAAACCCGTCGTCACCGCACCGCGTCCTCCCTTCAGGGCACGGACAAGCCCCATTGACACAATCCAAGCCACTGGGGCACTGGTGTAAGACTGAATCCGGGTCAAGTGAAAGGGGGAGCACGTACATGGAAGTCACACCTCCCACAGTTCCAGTTGTCGGTGCTCAGGTCGGTGCACAGGCCGAACGAGCTCCTACAGCTTGCCTGGCCTTCGGGGCATTGGCAGACTCCATCGACGCAAGGCGAGTCCTTGCACTGACGTCAGTCGCTAGTGATGTGGGTTGAACTCACCACATGGTAACATTTGCCGCAGTGTTCCGTGTTCGTCCGCATGTCGAAGCAGGTGTAGGGGTCGTTGCCATCCTGGGGATAGGGACAAGTACCGAATCCACTGGGGCAGGCGGTACACTTCCCGTTCACACACGTCTCGAAGTCGGAGCACTGTCGTCAGCCATGTAGAGGAGCTGCTCACTGTATTACCACATGCGCCGCAGTGGTGGTGATCGGTGTTGAAGTCCGGGCACTGGGTCCAATCGGTACAAGCCTGGGTGCCATCGGCGCATAAGCAGTGCCCGTCCTGGCAGACCGATGAGTCGCACCGCATGTAGCAGTCTCCGCAGTGGCTGTGGTTCGTCTGGAGATCGACACATGCCATGCTCCAGGTCGGCACGGCGTAGCACTCGGTCAGACCGGCGTCGCAGTTCAGCGAGTCCTGACGGGGAAGCCGGTTCAGCGCGAGGGTAGGGGCAGCTGCTGGTTAGTCGCGTCTGAGAAGGGGTCCTCACCGAGGGCCAGGAGGCCGAGCGGGAGGAGGAACCTCATGGTGGTTAGGTGGATGAGAACTAGTCGAGTGAAGTGGAGAGGCTGCTGTGTGGCACAGTCGGAGGGTCAATTCACTCGTTATAAGCCGCCAAGCGCAACCAGCTGGTGCACTCCAGTTCCGGCTGTCAGCTGATCGCTGCATTCAGATTATGCTTGGCAAAGTGGGGTTTGGGTGTATCGGCGCGCGGAAGCATCGGCAGACGCACCATCTACCCTTGCGGGGCACTAGTCTACACACAGGTTGAATTAGGGTCCGCAAAAGCTTGTTATAGTTCCACCTTGTCTCTCGGTGACGGTTGGGATTCATCCGCTGCACAGCCTCTCTCACGGATCAGTGGGCGACGAATGAGGCCATCGGCGGGAGATGAGAACGACGGGAGTGCGTGCTCGAAACGAAGGTTTGGCGGGTGGGGCGTGACCGAAGCGAAACTTCTGGCGCTTCGGACGAGAGGGCCGGCGGCAGGCAGCTGACAGCTGACAGAAAGCCTATCTTTCCGTCGGAGAGGCATTCACGCAGAGTCGCAGTACGGAGCCTGCAGAGTGATGCCCCATGTGATGCAGTACGGCTGGCGGAGTGCGGGGCGGGGCTCAAATGCGGGGCTGTGCGATGTCGATCGGGTGGCTCCGATGCTCATCACATGCTGCCGAGTGGCACTCAGACCGCGCCACGTGCCAGCCGTCATCCTCTACCTCCCGCGCGCTGACAGTCGGAGCAGTTCAGGCGACAACTCGCCACAGCTTGCGCGGTAGCTTCTGACAGCGTGCGTAACGTTTATCAGCTGTACAACTTCTGAATTCTCTTCCTCGCAATGTGCGATACTATAAAAGGATTGTCCACTTAACACTTCATCATCGTTCCCGGAAGGAGAGGAGACGGGTCAATCGTGTCGCCGTCGTGCTCAGCACTGGGCGAGGGTCTTGGGGCAGCAGACGTTCCACCATGAGGCGGCGCTCAGCTTGCCAGTCTTCGAGTCGTAGATGCACGAGCTGAGCTTGCCGAACGTGCGCTCCTCAAGGTCGTCCTTCTTCCAGTGCCATCCCTGGATGTCAGCCCTAGCACGCGCTACACGGCCGAGCAACTCACCCATCCGCTTCCGTACGTGCAGGTGAGCGTGTGTCCCCAGACGTTGGTGTACGACTTGCTCAAGCTCTTGCCGCACTTGTCCTTCTGCGGGCAGCAGAGCGTGTTCTTCTCCGCACACTTGCCGCCGGCGCAGGCGCAGTCCCAAGCACACTGAAGAGTCAGCGATGCCGGCAGTACACGCCATGGGAACTCACCTTGTTACCACACTTGCCGCAGTTGTCGTTGTCCGAGTTGAGGTCAACGCACTTGCCGCTGCAGTTGGTCTTGCCGTCCTTGCACCTGGTGACGCATTTGCCGCCAACGCAGTCGCAGTCCGAAGCACACTGCACGGGTCAGCGCCGCGGACGGCGGTAGATCGACACGAGTCGTCACTCACCTTGTTACCGCACTTGCCGCAGTTCTGCCCGTCGGTCTGGGTGTTCACGCACTTGCCGTTGCAGAGTGTCTGGCCTGGCTGGCACGGGTTGGTGGTCTCGCACTTGCCGTTCTTGCAAGTCTTCCCATCGCCGCACTTGTTGCCGCACTTGCCGCAGTTGTTGGGATCGGTGTTGGTATCGACGCACTTGTCGCCGCACTTGGTCTGGCCAGGGCCGCACGGGTTCTTCGGCGTGCACTTGCCACCCTCGCACTTCTCACCGTCCTTGCACTTCACGCCGCAAGCGCCGCAGTTGTGCTGGTCGGTGTTGGTATCGACGCACTTGTCGCCGCACTTGGTCTGGCCAGGGCCGCACGGGTTCTTCGGCGTGCACTTGCCACCCTCGCACTTCTCGCCGTCCTTGCACTTCACGCCGCAAGCGCCGCAGTTGTGCTGGTCGGTCTTGGTGTCGACGCACTTGCCGTTGCACTGTGTCTGGCCGGGGCCGCACGGGTTCTTCGGTGTGCACTTGCCGCCCTCGCACTTCTCGCCGTCCTTGCACTTCACGCCGCAAGCGCCGCAGTTGTGCT
>JAMALN010000330.1:0-36900 GCA_023630115.1 Cutaneotrichosporon sp. PK4640 | reverse complement strand
AGGAGGTAGCCGGGCTTGACGGAGGACTTGACGTCGCGCTGCTCGAGCGACGTGTAGTAGTCGCAGATCTGGTCGATGGCGGCATAGCCTGTGGTTAGTCGCGGCGGGAGGTGGGACGGAGAGAAATGGGATGCAGATGGATGTGCGATGCGAGGATGGGGGTGAAGCGGAAGAGGCGGGAGGCGGGAGAGAGAGATACAGGTCGGGGACCCGTAGACCCGACCAACTCTCAAACACGCGCACGCGTTGGCACTTATTCAAGCGCGCTCGCGCTAATCAATTGCTGCGGCGCAGCAGATCTCAACGACTGGACTATGCGGCCGCTGGCGCCGCGCGGCGCCAGGAACTGCGCCTCACTCAACAGGGGGCTGAGACACTCACCGGCCTTGCGGAATCTGGGGTCAGCGGCGCTCGTACACTGCTACTCACTGCTCAACGTCCATCGTGTCGTGTTCGAGAGGGAGAGAGTGACAAGCGAGGTGGACTTGCGGGCAGCGGCTATGGCCGGAGGTGACTTTATGTACCTCCCTCCACCTTGTCAGCCAACCTCGCTTCAGCCGCACCCCGCACGGACCGCCTCTCGGCCGGGAGGCCGTCGCCGCATCACGTGATCAGCAGACCACTTGGTTCAGCCGTGTGCAAGTGGCTCCGAGTTCGTGATGACCGTGTTGGATGCTTGGGTTGCTGTACAACAGGCGCGGTACACTGGCAACGCAGTCGATACATTCATTCATTGGATCAAGGCTCGAGTCGAAAGCAGACTGGGGTTCCAGCCTGACGAGACGCGCTTGAGCGGCGACCTGTGCGTCCCCCCCCCCCCCCAGTCCAACCCCGCGCGGCAGCTGGACGCGGCGCTGGCGGGTGGCTGGTGACTACCTCTGCACAGCGCAGGTCCCTGGGCGCGCCCCCTCCGCCACTCAGCCGACTGTGCACCCACTGGGGTCTCGAGCTAGTGCGAGCTAGCGGCCTCCGCCCCACAACTGGGGGATCTCCTAAACTCAACGGCGATCTTGGAGGCGGGCGATATTGGGATGCTTGACACACGGCACATAGGCACAGGGAATGTTCTGGGCGTGCGCCTCTGTTTGCGTCGACTCGGACTGTATTCTTGCACCCACGCCGCCCAGCAGCCAGGCCTGCGGCTGGACGCCACATAGCCTGGTTCCCACACAACCCATTGAATCATAAGGGATCGGCCACCGGTCCGCCGAGGTTTTTGCAAGGCACCGCCCGATGTGGTAAACAGAAACGATCGCGGATATCGGGCATCTCGCCGACGACTTGTGTCAGCGCATGCCCGAGGCGCACAACGGTGCCGAGGGCGGTGCACGGAGGAGTCGATGGCCCCGCATTCTGGAACCATGATATCATCCCCCTGTCGATCTGGCGATGCGCCACGATGACGCATGACGAAGGATTACCTCGAGCGGACGAGCACCCCGTGTTTACGAGGCCATGTGGTCGACACTGCCAACGGCTCGGCCTGCCCCTCCCCCCCCCTCCCCGGCTCTCCAGCCCACTGCACGCAGACCGTCTGCAAAGGACTAGCGCGTGGTGTCAACAGCGGGACACGGCCATTCTATCATATTATGAAACAGCCCCGCGACGTGGAACAGCTTGGTAATGGCGTCATTATCCAGGGGACGGGGTTCGAGTCAGGTCAGCTCGCTGCTTTGGGAAAAGAAGGTGGAGCGGTCGCGATCCGCCGATCACTCGACGCATCGATGCTTCGCGTCACAGAGCCACCCCTGCTCCGCCCGGCGCCGGAGGCCGGTGGAGCTGGAGAACGTTTGAGCACACTGAGCGTCCTCTGAGCTCTCAAGGCCAGCCATGCACCATGTACAGTCAGCCAACTTGCCACCCATTAACCCAATCCACGCCCGTACGCCAACCTTCCACATCCAACCCACCCTTCCAGCCATCATACGCACTGTCATGGAGCAAACAACCGCGAAGGGCAAGTCGGCGCCGACTCATTCCAGAGACGACTCGCACGCGGAGGAGTTTCGACACGAGCTCGAAATGTCGCACCAATCCGCTTGGTCCTTCGCCCACTCCTTCACAGCCGCCCGCGCCGCCGCCGAGCCGAGCTCACCAGAGCCCTCAGCCTCGGGGCTAGCGCTGTGTAGAGTCTCCGTCCGACAGGTGGGCTACAGTTCTCATTCTTTCCTCCATTACACTACCTCTTCTCCATTACACTACGTCTTCTCCATTACACTAAGTGAAAGCGCACGCGACCACTCCTCGCCACCCCATAACACAGCGCAGCCCAGCCGCTTGCTCTACCCTCAATCCACGCAGGCCTCAACCGCCTGGTAGGGAGGTGGGACGACTGTATCACCACCGCCCTCGCCCTCGTGTCCACTAGTAAGTCCACGATCCCACTAGGCACTACCCAACTGCATTCTCTGTCTTGACTGGCACCAGTCGAGACATGTCTCTTACCCACTACCACGCTCCACCTAGACTGCTCGCCACGACACTATCCCTCTGCGACACCGTGGGCAGCTGGGCAGCACCATCGCGCTTGCCCCATTCCAGCTCCAGCACGCGGCCCGCCCTCCCCTGGGCCGGCCCTCCAGACGCTCACACCCCGTACTCTACACTGAAGCAAGACTCCCACCTCGCACCCACGCCAGCCCGCTCGGGACGCGTCGCACCACCAGCGCCACATTGCTTGCCGACGGGCGCGTCTCCTGCTCCTTCCGTGAGATCCATACCGGCTCCCCTCGCACCAGCACACTACCATCAATGCTGCTCGCTTCATGAGCTCAAGGCTCGCTCCATGTCGCACCATGGACTCTAGACCAATCGTCGTACTTCAGCGCGTGCCCCTCCCAAGCGCTCTACACCCCAAAGACCTAGCTACGCTCCCACTCCCACCCGGTCATTCTCCGGACCTAGATGTCGGTTGTAATGCTCCAGATCCCTCACCAATATGAGGAGAGGGCCATGCGATTCACCTCCATTTCCCCACGCTGTGCCCGTTCCCGACGTGCCTGCTGTCACCGTTTGAGCTCTACCAGCTACCCCAAGTATTCTCAGCCTATCCCTGATCCGAGCAACAGTGCTGACCTCGGGCCCCTCTTCCACCCGCGGCGCACCTGAGAGTTGCGGGGTGAAACCCAACGCTCCGGCGACCCACAGTTCTCCCAGATCTATCTGAACCCTACAGAAAACTCTTATAATACCCGTAGAACAATGTCACGTCGCGTCAACCGCCCTTGCACCCCCCTCCCACAAACAGCATCATACCCCTCAGCCCCGCGCTCCACAAGCGACACAGCCTCCTTCCACGACAGGAACCCAGAGAGCCTGGAGAGACAATACAGGGGGAATATCGTGAACGTCCGTGCTTTCTCCGAGCACGTCGCAGGGCAAACTCTTTACAGAGGCGTGGCTTTTACCACCAAACTCCTCACATATTCCCGGTACAACCACACCCGCCATCCTCGCCACACCGTCCTCGCCACACCGTCCACCCCCACAACACAGCAATAATGCCAGCGCAAAGCCACGGCTCCGGGGTACGGAACGGTGGCCGTGTCGGCGCGATAACTGCCCTGCGTGCCGCCCAACCATCGTCGGCTTCCGCCCGGCGACTTCCGCCTCCCCTCGGCAGGCTGCTCCTCAAAGCTCGGGGCCTCTAACCTCCCCCGCCAACCGCCCCTCCCTTGTCACCGTTCACCCCCAGCAGCAGGTAAAATATACATACGCGAGCTGATAGCTAGCTACACAACGGTGGATCTGTCACCCCATAACCTGCGTGTACCGCCCACAATGGCCAGCGGCCTCCCTCCGCCGGGTCGGGTGGCTTGGCCGCTCCCCCCCTTCGAAGGTGAAGCCTCGCCCTCCAACCCCCGGCGTCACCGCCACTCCAACCGACCGTCCACCATCCCCTACACAGCTGGAACAACTTCCACGCCCACAGGGGACTGCTGGCTACGCAGTGGACTGCTGGCTACGCAGTGGTGGATTAAGGGCCCCGATACATGCTGAGCAGCGTGCTCTGCAGCACCATGTCCGTGCTTCACGCCACGTGGTAGGAACGCGTCGCCCGCCGCGGAGCTCGCTCCGCTCTCCTAGCCGAGCCTTCGCCCAAAGGCATTGCCACACACCTTGTTAGACAGCTGCAATGTCCGCAAGCTGCGCTGGGCCATCGAGTCGACCACGCCCGCACACGCGAGCGCCCAGCGGCCCAACGTCATTGCAACAGCCTAACCCGAGGCCTCCGACTGCCCGCCGATCCAGCCTGCCTCCACATCCGCCAGCTGTCGCACCGCCACATCTCCTCGTACGGAAGGGCCTGCACCCGCGGCCGGCGATTCCACGCCACTTGCGCGAAGTTCCTCAACATCCGAATCCGGCGCCATAGCACGGCCTGCTACAGCGCCAAGGCGCGGCGAAAAGTGTTAGCATCGCCCCAGGCGCCTGGATGAGCTGTACAGTAGTCAATGGGCACGTGAGTGGCAGAATCAGCAAAGTTAAAAGGATCGCTTGCTCTCTTTCCCCGTTTTCTCCTCTTCTCATCTCCCAACACTACTACATAGTCCCTCCATCTCTGGGTCCTCCTCCCTCCGGGCACACTGGCATTGCACAACGCCAGCCATGCCCACGGATGTCGATACCGACACGCCGAGGGACGCGCTCAGGCATGGCCGAACGTCGTGCCTATGCCACGCCACAGCGGCTTGCATCCAGCGTCCTGAGGGAGCCGGAGGAAGGGAGGGCCAGAGCGCTGAGCAGGAGGTGCTGAACAAGAGACTGCTGAGAGCGCGGGAGGGGCGATCTCCAGTGGCGAGGGGTCAGCGCGAGAGTGTGGCGCTGGGCCCCACACCTCCACGTCCTCCACACGCCTCTGTGATTGACAGATCGCGGATGTGTCTCTCGCCCAGCCATCCTGGCCATTCATGATGGCACCAGCAGCCGCGTGTTCGGAATCGATGATTGGTGGAGCGTACCCACATGACATGCGGGCCGCAGGTGAATGGGTCATGTCGTGCTCGAGTCGTGCCGGTGGCGAGGGTCCAAACCTTTATAAGGTGGATGCCTGCAGGACAACACCAGCTCGACTCATCCTCTGAAGCCACATCATCTTTTACCCAGATTAGCCTCTGGGTGGCGCGCTCTCTTGCACTCGCAGTCGTACTGTTCCATGGTGGCCTCTTTCCTGTGGGTAGTGCATGGCGCATATTCGCTGATGCTGTTGGCTCGCCAGTCTCGTTCCCGTAGTCCGTGCTCCGTGTAGCTCGTATCCCTCGTCTCGTTCTCGTTCTAGTCGACATGTCCAATCTCGTCGACGTGTCCGATCTCGTCGACGCGCCCGATCTCGTCGACGCGCCCGATCTCGTCGACGCGCCCGATCCTATTGCCGGGCCCAGTCTCGTAAGGTTTCCCGATCTCTTCGGTCTGCCCGAGTTCGTCGGCCTGCGGGTGGTCGTCAGCCTCGTCAGCCTGCCCGCGGGTGTCCGCCTTCTCCACCTGCGGGCAGTTGGTGGCTTCGTAGGCCTGCTCGCGGTCGTCGGGCTTCTCGCTCTTGCCGGCCTGGTCAGACTGCTGGGCCTTATCCCTCTCGTCGGCATGCCCGGTCTCGTCGGGTTCCTCGGTCCCCCCTGGTCGCGTCGCCAGCGTCGCTCTAGTTGCGTCCACCAACCTCGTCGCCTTCCCCGCTGCCGCCGCTCGTCTAGCTCCCATCGCGCGTCCGGGTGCTGTCGTCCTGTGGTATCTCCAGCAGCGCGCAGTCTTCAAAGGACTTCCAGGCATTCACAGTCCAGTCTGCGACTTCCGCTGCGCTCGGGCGCATCAGTGGGTCCCGACGAAGGCTGCACTCGACGGAAGCTTTCAAGCACACCCCGAACCCACTGACCTCAGACTGCCACACGGGGTCCGTGAACCACGGTTCCGTGGCACCGTGCTGCAGGATGCGTGCAGCCCAGCCCTGGCTCCAGGCGTCGTAGGCTTGGGGGGGACCACACTCGATCACCATCCACTCCTCGCGCTCGTCGCGGTCGGCGAGATGGTGAGCCAACTGAAACACGGAGCACCCGGTGAGGAGCTCCCATATCGTGAGTCCCATGGCCCACACGTCCGCCGCACGAGTCACCAGGCCCCTCTCTTCCAGCTCGGGGGAGCGATACATCGGGGTTCCCAGGCACGCGGCGGGGACCGTGCCCACGGAAGCGATGGAGAGGCCAAAGTCGATGAGCAGCGGCTCGAGGGTATCCCAGCCTCCCTTGGGGTTGGCGGCAGGCACGAGCACAACATTGTCGGGCTTGAGGTCGAAGTGGCCGATGTTGCGCTCGTGCACGCCCTTCAGTGCCGCAAACAACCGCGTGGCGATGTACAGGGGCTGCTCGTACACCTCGAAGCCTTTCGCCATCGCGTCGTGGAGCGAACACTGTCCCAGCTCCTCGAACAGAAAGAGGAACTCGGGCGTCGCGCACCAGGACTGGAGGTGTGCGACGCCCGGGACACCCCGCAGGATTGCCAGGGCGCGTAGTTCTTGCTCCCACTGTTCTTGGGAGGACTCTGTGTTCGGGCAGACCTTCATGGCACTGTGGTCGCCATTCAGGATACGGACCTTGAACACGGCGCCATAGCTGCCACACCCGAGCGCCTTGGTCAGGTACGCCTCACCCGTACCGGGGAAGGCCATCGACAATAGAAGCTCATGGCCTCGGTAACTCTCAAGCCAGTTCTTGACTTCGAGTACTCGGCCAACAGGGCGGAAGTGGCTCCTCCCACGCTCCCGCCTCGCACAACCCGTCGCCCTCTGGCACTCGTCATCGGCTTCCCTGTGGAGGCGACGAACTGCATCGTCCACCCCCACCGACCAGTCGGTGTCGCCATCATTTACCGGGGGCACGGCTGGCTCTTTAAAGGGCGGCTCGGAGGGTGGGAGGCAGGACGAGTTGGGACTCTTCCTCTTCGCGAGTGGAAAATGATCGCCGACAAGCACTCCGGGCTCACATCCACCATTGACTTTGTCTTCAGAAGAAGAATCAAATTCTGAACGCGGTGCACATGTTGATGTTACTTCACCGTGGACGTTGTCTTCTTCTGGGTAAAAGGTAGGGGCATGGGGGGCGAGACTGTGTGCGGAAGGGGGAAGGGTAGTAGAAAGGAGAGGGGCGGAATGGAAGCGGCGCCTGGTGACTGGGTTGGGGGGTTGGGGGGAAGGGTGAAAACGGGGAAGTCCCGTGGTGGACGTGTGGGTAGATGCGTTCGAGCAAACTACTCCGGCGGGAGGAAGCATGGTGTTGGAAGGGGAGTGGACAATGGTTGGGAGAGGTTGTGAAGAAGTGGGTGGATGTTGCGTAGTCGGCAACATGTCGGAGGTTTTATGTGGTTGAGGGCGTGGTGGGGCTCACCACAGACAAGGCAGAAGGCCAAATGACGAAGACGATTGCGCAGGATACCTGGGCCACTGGGCGAAGGCAATGCGGGTCGTTCCGTATGGAGTTCGAAAGGGTGGGTCCAGGGGAACGGCGACAGCCTGACCTAGCGGGTGGCTCTCCTCGCTTGCCCAAGCCACTTGGCAGTGGGGATGCTTCGCAGGCTGTTCGCTGGGGCGACGCTCCCCAGGCTGTGTAAAGCAATGTGCATAAAGCTGAATCGTCAAAGTGAGACTGCTGAGAATGATACTGCTGAGAAAACGTTCCTGAAACGGTAATGGCTGATATTTCGCCTCTCGCGAACTCTGGGGGCCACGAGGCGTCAGCCATTCCCTTGTTCCCAGACTGGGCTAACTTGAACGGCGTACTCCCCTCTAGGGCCTCCACAGCTTTCCGCGTCCAGTGACCGATACCCGAGTCTTCCTCGTGGGCAGCATGCGAGTCCCTGGTCTTATCCTCCGACTGTGGCTCGAACCAGCGCTGAATGATGACACACATCGCACAGGACATGCAGAAACTGCGTACATTGACAGAAATGACTATGTACCGAAACAAATACGACTGAAGGCACAGTCACCGCTCCATCCGCGGGCCGGAGGGAGGGATGTGCACCGGCAAACCTCTGCTTGGAGCTCATCTTCTGCACCAGTCGGACATGGTCGGGTCCTGTGAACCCGTGCTCTAGGGATGGGATAGCTCCCAGGGTGCCTCGGGGGCCCACCCGCCCCCGACATGAGCCAAGAGCACCCGGAGGAGGGTGAGGAGGCCATTGGCGGTAATCCTTTCTTGGGGGTTGACTCGCATACACGACTCGACCACACAGCGCATCGCTGGGCCGTGCCGCGTCGACCAAAATTCGGCGGCAAACCATGCGGGTGTCGTACCGCGGTGGAGGATCGTCGCCAACGACATTCCGTTGGCGTGGGTAGTCCGGGTTGCCACTGCCGCCCGGTACTCCTCGCGCTCGCTTGGCGTTGCCACTCTGAGAGCCGTCTGGGTCGGATCCCACCCGCACAGGCTCTCATGGATCACCAGGCCGAGCGCCCACACGTCCCGTGCAAACGACGTGCGGTCTGCCCCCTCCGGCGCCATGTACAGGTATGTGCCACTGAGCCAGTGGCAGGGCTCCTCACGGACTTTGAGGCAAGATAGTCCCCAGTCGACTAGGTAAGGCTTCGTGCAGCCAACCAGAGCGCGCTGATCCTCAGCCACGAACCTCTCCATGAGGATGATGTTCTCTGGTTTGAGATCTCCATGGACGATACCGCGGGCGTGAACCTCGTTGAGAGTATGCACGAGCGACATGACGAGGTTGATCTGACGGCTAAACGGTGCCGGTGGCTGGATTTCGTGCGCAAGCTGCCGTGTCCGATGTCGAGAAGGAGATACACGAAACGCCCATCGACAGACCATGCCCTCATCTTGGTAACTCCTTGCACATCTTGCAAGATGCGGAGCACCCCGATCTCGCGCATCCACCCTTGGCGGCTGGATGCCCTGTTTAAGCTGATCTTGAGGGCAGCCTTGTGGGCACCACCAAGAACAGCGACCTCCCACACTTCCCCAAATGTGCTGGCCCCAAGTTGCCGCACCAAGGTGACCCACACACTCCTGTTGTCGAACCTCAGCCTCAGTGGGGCCTCAAGGCTGACGGCGGAGTTGGGGTACGGCCTTAGCACTGCCAGGATCTGCTGGTGGACATTCCGATGGTCGACCTCGGCGACCAGCATCTCTCCCTGGACAGCAAGTGCCGCTGCGGCTGCTGCATCCTGTGCTGCGATGTGGTGTCTCACTTGGATGTCGCGAGCTGGCCAGGTGGTAGGCTGTTGTGGATCGGCTGCTGGGGAAGGGAGACGAGCGCGCGTGGCCGCGTCGATCATCGGAGACGTTGTTGGTCGACAGATGGGAGCTGAGCGCCGGAGAGGTGACTGCTGTGGGGCGCGGAAGAGGTGGTGAGGAGACGGTTTTGCTGGATGGAGGAAGGTTGCACGATGAACAGAGAACGCAACTAAGTAAGATTTTAATGTGAAGTGACACGCGGACGCTTGCCTCAGTGTAACAGTGTCGAGCAGTAAAACGATTACGCCAAATGCGGTGAACTCAATTGCAGCGGACACGCCAGGAGTTTGCACAAGGCACCTTTTTGGTGCTTGGGTGGCGTGTGGATTGCAGGAAGGAATCGCGCCGACCACATCCGCAGCTCCTCGCTGACGGCAGGTGCTCGCGGGGGCTGAGCTCAGCACCACCACCGCTCGTCGTCGTCACGATTATGACCTACAGTCTACCGACCGTGCTAAATCTTAATGTCACTTCAGCTCTGCGGACAAATCACTTGACCTCCACGAATCGAGTCCAATACTAGCATCTGCTGACCCCAATGCAAGTGAGCCCACCACCCCGGTTAGCCCAAGCCTCCATAGCCCAAGCCTGCATGACACACCTGATGGCACGCTGCCTCTCACCAAACCCTGCCGTCCAGCAAGGCTGCCGCATCACCGCCTCCATTCCTACGGCCTCCGATTCGTCGTCGAGGCACTAACAATGCAGTCGCCCCACATGGTGCTCAGAAACCACTCCTCTCTCCCCTCCCGCCTCCGATTAGTCGTCGAGACTCTAACGCCACTCGCATGTCCGAGCACCGCCCCCCGAGCGGGGCGGCCGGCGTGAGCCCATCTCACTGTGGTGTGAGGGGCGTAGAGGGAAATGTGTTGTCCGATGGGCCACACGGTCGTTGGGGAGAATACAGTATCTTACACAGTAACTCATCCTACCACTAGCGTGTGGACACGCTGCCCGAAGACTTCTCAGTCCGCACTCCCATTCCCTGGCAGGGCTCTCTGGGCTGGTCCTCACATGCCTTCCAGCCATCCCAGCGTTGTCAAATTATCTGTTTGTGGGGGATGCAGTGCATAGCGCATGGGCGTCTGCGGCGCATGATGTCAGACAGGGGTGGTCGCCAAATCGTGCCCTCACCCGCCGCTGCGCCCGTGCCGGTTTTGCCCCAGCGGCCCCCGTTCCAGCACCTCCCGGAGTAGCGCCCGTCGGGCATGCTTTAGCTCTGGGATCGGCATTCCCGTGCCCTGACCCACAATGCTGGGCGTTGCTTACATTCCGCGGGGGTCGCGTCGAGCGGGCGTGGGAGCTGCGGACGCCAACGGAAAACAAGGCCAACTGGGTGCAGGCCCGCGATGAGGGTCCTGTCCTCCCCAAAGGTCTCATCTCCATGGCCAGCTCTCGCGACTGTGGAGGTCTGGCCTTGTCTCCAGTTCCCACTTGATCACCCTGAGCTCGCGGTTTGGGGAGCCGCGGTGCACCTGGCGAAGGCGACAGCTGAGCGCTTCGTCAGGCAGTTCCGTTGATCTGCCTGCGAACCTGTGCCAATAACTCGCTGGCAACGCCACAGTCTGCACTGCTGCCCTGCACTAAAATTCAACGTCATCTTCAACTCTCTCATGGTCACGATCAACCCCTGCTCAGCTCAACCAGCCCTCCTGGGAGCGAGTCGAGGTGACACACGAAATACCAAGTGGTGGGCCAGGTAAAGAGAGTGGCAACACCAACATTTTAGCTATAAGGAGTGCCCTACCCGTTTCCTCTACTGCTTCCTCACTCACTTCTCACATCGATCCACAAACACTCGCCAGCCCCGCCAATACTTCGAAACATTCCATCAACGTGGGTCCATACCAAGGTGGTGACCCCTTTATCCTGACGTCCAACAGGCTATGCCTTACCCGGTACCCCTCTCCCAACCCCGCCACCAGAGCCTCAGCTACCCGTACTCCAACGGGGACATGAAGCCGTGGCTGCAGGATACCGTTGCTTTCCACTTTGAGAGGGAGGCCCGTATTGCCGCTGCGCCACCAGCGCAAAACACCCGTGTGGAGCCAGAGGAGATGATTGCCCGCGTCCCGCTGGGAAGCAACGCGGCACACCTGTGGCCAGGAGCGCCGAATGTCGTTATCACGGACTACTTGGGTACTGGCGGCTTCGGCGCAACCTTCGAGGTCCTCGATGGTCACGTTCGACGGGCTCTGAAGGTGTCGATCAACGTAGCTGCTGAACGCGAAGCCGCCGCGAGCGAGATCGCTGTTCTCCGCCGATTGGCAGGCGTCCGGGGCGTCGCGCAGCTCTACTACTTTGCATTCAATGCCGAGTTTGTCTTTCTTCTGCTCGAGCTGGGAGAGGGTGGCAGCCTTACCCGCTACAAGGACTTCTCTCCGGAGCGTGTGCTGAAGATCATGACGTAAGTTGTTTGCTGTTTGGGGCTGACGTCAGATCTGTTGCCGCCATTATGGCGGAGGTGCACAGACGGGGGGTGGTGCACCTCGACCTCAAGCGGGACAACATTGTCTTGGCCGATGGTGAGCCCCTCGTCATCGACTGGGGCCTGGCCTGGTTCCTGGACCCAACGGGCTTCTGCACTTCTCGAAGGGTATCCACTGAAGGATACGGATCCCCCGAGCAAATGGCGGGGCACAAGCGCATAAGCCCAGCTGTGGATGTATGGGTGCTGGGCCTCCTCATCGTCGAGCTCGTCGAGAATGCAAGCCTCGTAGACATCGTCTACGAGGCCGACTGCCACGGGGCCTATCCCAACGACGAGCTTCAGGCCCTCGGGGACGAGTGGGAGCATGTTCTGGAACTGGGATTCCGGGAGGAGTGGGCCCAGAGCGAGGCGTGGGAGACGGAAGAGGGACGGTGTCGTGAGTACGAGCATGTGGGCCATGAGCCAGTGCTGATACAGTACGATACATAGTCAAGGACATTGGCAGAGACTGCCTGCAGATTCTCCCCCACTCCCGCCCTCTGTGTGTGGACACTGCCCAGGCACTCTCTGATATCTCAGAGCGCATCGCCAGGCTAAGGGAGGTACGGCGGAGGAGGGAGCGCCGCATAGCTCGCCGGAGGGAGGCGCGTCGGAGGGAGGCGCGTCGGAGGGAGGAGGATCGCATTCGTATGGCAGCCGATCGTCGCCGTCTGTGGGCAGAAGCGGACAGGCAGCGGGACCTGGCCGAGCTCGCCCTACAGAGTAGTGGACGGGGGTTCGGAGGGATCAATGACAGGCGACTCTATGGGGCTGATTGGCGGCATCTTCCCAATGGGCCTAGTTTCAACCTCCCGATGGCGATTGCGCCCCTACGCCCCAATCCCCATGGCACCCTCCCTCCCATTCGCCTCCTCCCCCCCATTCACCTCCACCCTCCCACACGTCCCACACAGGAGGCACTACCCCGAACGCACCCTGGGCAACGATACAGGCCGTATGAACGCCCATCACGTCCCGGCAATCCGCAGAATCGGTTTTCGCGCTAGGCCACGCCCCCACCTGTTTCCACCTGCTGTGTGCTTTGTAGATCTCGTCGATGCATGAGTCGTCGAAATGGCTGGTTGACGAGGTTGAAATAACCTGGAATGTGAGAGGGATGTGGTACAGAGGGATGCGTGGCGCTGCGCACAGGCCCAAGGTGGCACCTCGCCGCATTCAAGGGCTGGTCAGGGCATGGCTGTGGCACTGTCCAATTTTGTGGGCGGGTGAGTCATCGCCCCCAGTCCACACCAGGCACTGTCCGTGAAGTCGCGGTTCGTTGTCCAAGCGCAAATGTGACAACAATGAAACACAAGCTAGCCGGCAATTTGAAGTAGAACATACAGAATTATGGTAATGTACAAAGCCCCCTCCGCATGGCATCCCTTCGGCCGCCCTACTCTACCTATTCCACCCACGCCCTCCCAAAGCGGGAGGCGGCTTTCTTTACCCGGCGCCAACGCCCCATCGGGATCTCCCTGGCGCGTACGTCGCCCTGGCCATTGGACTCAAGAGGCGGGGATGGATTGAGGGGCTGGGGAGAGACAAGGTCACGCCAGCATGGGCGAGCATGGATCTGTTCAGGACCGTTTTCGTTCTTGGGTGCCTGAGGCGCATTCAGACATGCTTCGCCGTCGATGTTCAGCCCATTCTCAAACTGTGGAGTCTGAACCTTGACCGACGGGGCGGAGCCGCCGGCCGTCGACATTGAAGGGAGGGGCGCACTTAACCGCTCCCCAAAGCTGCGGGCAGCAAGTCGATCCTCGGAAGCACGTCGGAGCCGCTGCGCTAGGACTACAGCCTGTGGCCGCGCGGCTGGGTCGACTTGAAGGCTCTGCTGGACGATATCCTCGACTGGAGTCAGCTCTGGCTACGGTCCAGTTTTACTCACGGATGTGGCCGACCTCAGACTCCCACTGCCTGCTATGAAGCCACCTGGATCGCAACCCCTTGGCCATGTACTCCTGGAGGAAGCGCTCGTCAAGCAGCTGTCCGCGAACATCAGCCCGGGCGTCCGACCACACGATCTTCTCCAGATCGCACCGCTCGACAGCCTCAATGATCGTAAAGGCTGTTGTCCAGATGTCTGTGGCCTTGGTCAGGCGCTCGCCCTGGATCATCTCAGGCGGGAGGCGCCAGGTAGTGCCGGTGAGGCGGCACGGGACCGAGTGTTCGCACAGGTCAGCCCCACCCCAGTCGATGAAACGGATCTCGCGTCCGCCCAGGAGAGCCGCCTCAGGCGTGTCAACGGCTGCGCAGTCGATGATCAGGTTCTCGGGCTTGATGTCGAGGTGGATGACGTCGCGGGCGTGCACGGCTGCTAGTGCATGAAACATTGACCTTTAGTTAGCTCCTATTGTACAATTTGGGTACTCACGTAATGTAGCCCAGCAGCTCGTCATCGCTGAAAGGCTTGCGCTTCACTCGGGAGTGGAAGGAGCCAAACTGAGCCTGCTCGAGGAAAACGTAGAGGAACGAGGGGTGGGCCTCGTAACCCACCATCCCCGCCACTTGGCGAACCCCCGCCAGCCGCTTCAAAGCGAAGACCTCTGCAGCCCACGAGTCGCGGGTCACGTCCACGTTGGGGGACACCTTCATGACTCGGGTGACCTCGCCGTGTGCCGCCTTCTCGCGACGGTGAACACGGAATGCACCCCCAAATCCCCCAGCGCCAATGCAGCTGCTAACCGCCACCAGAGGGGCATCCTTCTCGAACACAGTCCTGGTCTTGATAGGCAGCGGGCTCTGCTTGGCCATGTGGCAAGCATCACCGAGCTTGTGCTGGAGCGCAACGACACGGTTGCGCGTGCCACGGTCGCTGAAGTACGGGCAGCGCTTCTCAGAGGTGGCAGCCTCCCCGTACAGCTTTTGCATTGCTTGATCACAGTGCCAAGCGCGAGTGCCGGGGAAGGTGTACTCTGCGGTAGGGTTGTTGATGCGGAGAGCCATTGCTGGTTGCTGTTGTGTGTGTATGCGTGTGTGGGTGGGTGGAAAGTTGATCTGTGAAGAGAGATGGGAAGAAATGCGAGCGGGCTGTAGGGTTCTTGTAACTGCTGTATATAAAGCTAGAAGGTATTGGCAGGCACTAGTGCGAGACAGTGAGGTGGAACGGAGGCCGAGATGGAGGGGACGAAGAGAACGGTGGAGCGCAAGGCGATGCCCGTCGACGTCAGCCGGGGGAAGGCTGGTCCTGTGTCTCCATTTCAGTCGAGGATGGCTTTAGTGGACATGGGGCACAGCATGCGCGGAGGGGTTGCGATTACTGCATTAAGACTCTTAACTGTGCCTGCACGTTTGCCCAAGAAACGCCACACTCACTATGCGCTAGTGGGTTCCTGTGGTACGGGCTGACCAGGTCTCAACTTGCCATGTGTCGTGATGGTGATGACTGAGCACCCACACTACCTGCTCGGCGTTGCTGCGCCACCCCCGAGTCAAGTCATACATGTCATTCAACACCCAATACCATCACGTGAACTGAGAACACTATCACTGCCTACAAATCCTTGACCATGTAAGGCCCGTCGAGGAAGTATCCGAGGCGGCGGTAGTAGTCGCGCGTGCCGACGCCCGAGATAACAGCAACCCGCGTGCTGCCGTGCTCGTCGCGCGCGATCCGCTCTGCCTCCTCCATGAGCAGGGTTCCAATACCCTGGTGCTGGAACTTCTTGGGGTCGCGCGTGTGCACGGGTGCCGCGGTGCCGTAGACGTGCAGCTCACGCACGAGCGAGCACCCGCCCGGCATGCCGACCAGCTCCTTGCGGTAAGTCGCCTCCGAGCACTTGCGCAGGCGGAGGAGGCCGACGAGGATGTCTTGCTCCGGGTCCTCGTAGGAGAGGAACGTCTCCCAACCCCCGTTGGCGGTGTAGTCGCGGCGGAGGAGCTCGAGGTCCTGGGGGCGCACGCGGTGGTGGATCTCGTGCAGGCCCACCTCGCGGAAGCGGACGTCGCGGCACTCGGCGCCGAAGTCCTTCATCCTCCCTAGGGCCAGCTCACGCAGGTTGCCGTTCTCGACGCCCGACGAGACGAGCGGCATGGGGATGTCACTGGCGTCAGCGTAATCCTCAGATCGAGAGAGCTCACCGCTGCACACGATATACGCGGGTCCATGGGGGCACAAGGGCCATGATGCGCGCCACAATGTCGACGAGGAGGTTGGGAGGGTAGTTCTTGTACTTCCCAGTGCGCCAGAGCTCGTAGAGACCCGTGCCGCGGATGACGAGGGTGGGGTACAGCTTGAGGCCGTCCGAGCGGAACGCGGGGTTCTCGAAGAACTCCTGGAACTGCCAGATGTCGCGGTCGATGCCGCAATTCGGCAGGTCGGGCATCATGTGCGCGACGATCTTGTAGCCCGCGTCCTTGGCCATCTGGAACGACTCGGAGACGGCGCGGACCGTGTGTCCGCGGTTCGTGTCGCGCGCGACGTCCTCGTACACGCTCTGCACGCCGATCTCGAGACGTGTGCACCCGTACCGCAGCATTTGGCTGGCGTCAGCTGGAGGCGAAGCTCAAAGCTTACCTGAGGTGGGGCTTGAGGCAGTAGTCTGGCCGGGTCTCGATCGTGATGCCGACACACTTGGTCTTGCTCTGCTCGGAGAACTTGACGGCCTCGTCGACGTCCTCAGTCGTCGCTCCGCTGAGCGCGTTGTGGAGCCCAGCAATGAATCCATGCCGGTAGTCCTCGGGCATGCTCATAAACGTCCCGCCCATGACGATGATCTCGACCTTGTCGACGCTGTGGCCCAGGCTGCGCAGCTGCTCGACGCGCCCACGCGTCTGCTCGTACGGGTCGTAGCGCCCGCGGATGGCGCGCATCGACGTAGGCTCGTAGCCCGTGTACGACTGGGTCGAGTACTCGAAGTCCGAGTCCGGCCCGCCGGGGCAGTACACGCAAATGTTGCCGGTCATGGCGACGTGCGGGCAGCGGTGGGGCTTGCACATGACCGCCACAACGGCGACACCCGACGCCGTGCGCACCGGCTTGGCCATAAGCCAGCCGCGCAGGCGGTCCTTCCACTCGTCGGGGACCGCGGCGAGCACGTCCGTTAGGCGGGGGACCGAGTTGAGCCCGTACTTTTGCGCATACTTGGCGCGGAGGCGCTGGAGGTTGGGCGCGGCCGAGTTGGACGAGGAGGAGGCGCCCTCGTACGCCGCGATCAGGTCGCGTACGATCGAAGAGAGGCAGAGGAGGTGCAGCTCCGCCTGCGAGGGTTCCTTGGCGATCATGTCGGCGGGGTGTGAGTGCGGAAGGAGGAAGATAAGGCGGGAGAAGGTGGAGAGGGGATCGAGCGAAAGTGCGGGAAGGTGGGTAGCCAGGTGGGTGTTCCCGTCTTGCTAGGTTGGCAGGTGCCGGCGTTGGTCGCGGAGTCGGAAGTGGGAGAGTCGGTGATGTTGAGGGGTTGAGTGACAGTGAGTGGAGAAAGTTGGGTGGCGAGCGGGACCAAATATCTTCCAACCCTCCACTCAGCGTCGATTCAAAACAACCTAATCACCACGTGGACCACTAATGCAAGTGTTCTAATCGCCTAATCCCATTCCCTCGCGTTGTTGTCGATCCCTCCACTTGGCGTTCAACATCTCCTCATCCTCCGTCCATCATCCACATCATGACATCCACCGTCGCCCGGCCAAGTGAGCTCATGTAGTACCGTGGAGCTGACAGCAGTACCCCGCGACGGACGTCTGCTGGCACTCATCCTCGCGAGCAAGGGGATCAGCGACGCCGATGATCGCGTGATCCACCAGCTCCTGGACTTTGCGCACCGTGAGTCGCTCACCGTCCCTCTACCACGAACGTGTTGTCTGGCGGAGTGCAGCTCGGCCTGTCTGAGAAGTGGGGCGGGGAAGAACGCTGCGCATGGGTGCGCCGGTCCTGGGTACTCGGCGCACACTGTGTCGCGACGCGCGAGTCACCGCGATCACAACCCTACCTGTGCTCACGCCCCCTCTACCCGTTCATCCCACTCCTCCCCGCGCTCCATCTCAACAAAAGCGGCGAGCTGACACCAGGGTACACCGCCGATGTGCTTGGCGCGGCGCAGCAGCTCGCGGACCACGCGGGGCGGACGGGCCCGCAGGCGAACCGCATCGAGAAGGAGGACGTCGAGCTCGCCATCCAGATGCGCAGGCGGCATGAGTTTGTCGAGCAACCTCCCCGCGACGTGAGTGTCATCTCCAACAGACTCTCAAGAACGTCATCCAGCCGGAGCTTGCGCGGCTGCCATGTTCCAACGTCCATCCATTCATCCATCCGCCTCCTGCCTCTCTCTCGGCCTCTCCAGCCGTCCTCTTCCTTTAGCCGCGGCCGCTCAACTGAGATGCTCCTCTCCTCACCCATCACCTTCCTCCCTGCTCGCTACACCTGTCTATGGGTGACGCGCTGACCTCAGTACTTAGCCAACCTCGCGCACGAGCTCAACTCTGTTCCCCTCCCTCCGCTCCCGGAGTCATTTGAGGTCGTCAGGCTCCCGCCTGCGTCCCAACGCCTTACAGAGGTCACGTTCGACCTCGTGCCGACGGACGCGGCAATGGTGCTCAGCGACGACGGCATGTCCGAGTCGGAGAGCGAGAGCGACAGCGATGCGGACGGAGAAGAGGAGGACGAGCCCGAGGTCCAGGACGCCGAGGGCGAGGACGACGAGATGGAGGAGGTCGTGCCAGGCGGGGCAGCACCCCAGCGCGAGGTTGACGTGGACGAGGACTACGACGCGTAGACTGGGCGAGAGATAGAGATCGAGCAGAGATCGCGCCCGCCACCCAGAGGCGGTCAGAGCTTGACGAGAGCGCCTTTGTACAATGTCCGCTGGACATGCATCAATGTACCATGTACCGAGACAGCGCCTGCACCGCCCTCTACTGCACTACACACTCGTGTGTTCTATCAAACTGGCCATCTAGTCTGCCCGGCCAGCGAGGCCGGGCGAGACGCGTCCCGAGGGCGACGCGTTGGGCGACGCACGACCGGACACCGGCGAGCGCTGGGGCGAGAGGTTGGGGCTGTGCGCAGTAGGCGAGAGCACGGCGCTCCCGCGACGGCTGGGCGGCAGCGGTGTGAGCGAAGTGTGCGACCCCCGGCTCGCTATGTGCGGCAGGTCGACGTCCTCCTCCCGGCCCTGCGCAAGCGCAGCGCACATAGCCTTGTATTTGACGAGCTCGGTCTCCATGTCCTCCTTCGCGATCTTGGCGAGCACGAGCTGGCGGACAAGGTCGACATGCTCCTGGTTCATGGATGCGAGCGACGCCTCCAGATTCTTGACCTGGCTGCTGAGGTGACGGTTGGCGCCCCGCAGCTGCTCCGTCTCGCGCGCGTACGCCTCAAGCTGGCGGACGTGCTCTGTCTGGATGCGGCACTTCTCGTTCCACTCCGACTCGTACTGGTCAAGCATTAAGGGCGTGCTGGGCGTCAGCTCACGGTGTCAAGCGTTAGCGACTCACATCCTCGTCTCGTAGGCGTCTCGGACAAAGTCGTTGCTGCGGAACTGCTCCTCGCCCTCCTCCGACTCGACGCGGTAGCACTCGTACAGGTCGCCCGTGAGGAACGCGAGCAGCTCCTCAAACTCAAGCTTGAGCAGCTGATCCTCGCACTTGCGGAGAAGGGCGATAGCGAAGCGGAAGACGGCCTCGGTGCCTTCGGCCAGGACAATGTCGGTGACGCGGTAGACCAGAGAGAGCGGGAAGCTGGGGTCAGCTGGGGTCTCTACCGCTCGTAGACGTGGGCTTACCGGTAGGAGAACAATGTCATCAGCCACTGCGACGCATACATCGAGCTCTTGATACCTTTGCGCACGAGATGAGCATGTAAGAGCGGGAGCACGTCCTCGACCAGGCGGTCAAACTGGAACAGGCGCAGCTGGAGCCCCGGCATGTTGTCGAGGTAGTGCGAGCGGAGGTTGTACGACGTCATGAGGCGGACGAGCACACAGAAGGCTTCCTCGTCTGGCATCTGCGTGTTAGCGAGCACCTAGAACCGAACGTACGTTGAGTAACAAAGTGGCGACGATGAAGGCGAGGCCCTGAGTGTAGCCAACGTCCGGGTCATACAGCGAGTACGCCTTGCAGACAACGAACAGCCCCTCCTGGCCTATCGCGCCCTGGAAGAACTTGTGCGAGGGGAAAGTTCTGTTGATGTCCTTCTGGATGCTCTTCTCGTACGGGCTCGTCTGCTTGAGCAGCGTCTTGTAGGTCTCCTCGAGGTTGGCATTCTTGCTTGCGCTCATGAGCTGCCAGATGGGGCCGCGTATAACGGAGGGGATGCCTTGCTGGATTGCGCGGGACAACTCCTTCGGACGCTCGTTGGCGACCGAGTCGTAGTCCTGTACCACGGCCCCCCAAAAGGTCCAGTCGACATTCTCATCCGTGCCAAGCGAGATCCCACGCCCTGCGCGCTCGCGCTCGCGACGGATCTCGCGCGCTGCGACCTCCATCTCATTTCGCACGCGCTCGAAACCCTCACCAAGCGGCTCCTGCTCCGCGTCACGCAAGTGGTGGTGGTGGTCAGACGACGAATCGGCATGGTGGAGAGTCGGGGCCGATCCGGACCCGTTGCGGGATGGCGTCGTAGGGACGGGCGGAGGAGTTGTAGCAGAGGTCTGCGAACGTTGCAGGAAGTGCGTCATAGTGGTGCGCCACGACGAGCCAGGCGAAGAGCCTAGCCCCGGCCAGGCAATAGCTGGTGCTGGCGCGAGATGCGAACCTTCAGCAGGAGGCGACACCATGTCGGCAGGTCGAGACTGTGGGGAGGTGGTGGCAGACAATGATGGAAGGGAGACAGATGGAAGCTGGAGGGTGCTGAAAGCGGATGTGGCGCTGGAGAAGAAGCGGCTTTTGGTTGTAGGGGTGGGCGTAGGGGATGGTGCGGGCGTGCTCTCGCGGTCCTTGCTTGACCCAGCGTCACTGCCCTTCCCCTTCACTGTAGCCCACTGTTCGTCCGAGAGCTTGACCTCGTCGCTGTGTTCGTCCTTCAACGCGGTCTTCGACGACTCGCGCGGCGGGGTTGCAGCCGTGGAGAGTACGGCAGGAGTTGCGGGAGGGTTGAGGGTGGAGGTTGGCGTCGAAGCGGGAAGGACGCGGCTGAACAGCGATGCGACGCCTGCAACGCGAGACGGTGCGGCCGGGGTGGTCGGAGCGGAGGCGAGTGGCTGGAGAGCTGGAGCACGAACGGGAGAAGGCGCGAGAGCGTCGTCCCCTGCCGTCTGCCTGGGCGCATCAGCTGGGCTGCCCTCGCTTGGAGAAACATGCGACTCCTCGGTGAGGGAAACCTCCTTAGCGTCCACGCCTGTGCTGATAGGCTCCTCGACAGGTTTTATGCTGATAGCGTTCTTGAGCTTGTCGTCAAGCTTGAGGTCCGGCTTCCCGGTGAGAGCGGGTACCTGCTTGTCCTCAGCGGGCTCCTCAAGCTTGGGCGCCGCCTTGCGCTGGACTCTGGGCGATGTCTTGGTTGTGTCCTTCGGGACAAGGGAGTCCACGACCTTTGTCGTGCCCTTGGCCGACAACTTCGGAGAGGCTTCCAAGGCCTTGGTCTTTGGCTTTGTCGCGGCCTTGGCATCCCCCTCAGCCGGGCTACTGGCAGCAGCCTCCGCTTCGGGACTCGGCTCCGGCGGAACCGCAGGGATCGCCGGCACGGGATCTGGCACAGAACGCGACGCCTCGATGGCGGGCGAGATTGACGCGGCGGGGAGGAGGGCGGAAGTCGCCGGGGACACAGGCGATGCGGCCGGAGACACAGATGGGGAAGGGGTATGCTCACGCGAGGGCAGCTGAGCCTTCTCCTTGTCCACAGGTGAGTGCGCGGCAGGCAGGGGAGGTACCGGTGGCACAGGCGAGGGGAGCGAGGGCGGAGGCGTAGCGGAGCGGGGCGAGCTTGCGTCAAGCTCGGAGCTAGTGGTCGACTTGAACGAGCTGGGCGCAAAGCCGTTCGCCTGCCCATTGGGGGTGTTGAGCTTGGGCGAGAGGGGGGTGCGCTTGGTGGTCGAGGTGGGCGATGTCGTGGCAGTGGCACGGCCGCCGCTCGAGTTGGAGCGCGTGGCACCGGGGCGCGAGGAAGGCGTGACTCTGCCCGAGCTCGGCGTCACGCGGCCCGTCCCCTTCAGCTTTCCGGGCGAGGCGGGGCGCCCGGGTCCCTTGGTCGCCGGCGAGCTCGAGCTCTTGTTCTCCCACAGGGAGGCGGCCGCGCGCACCCGGCTCGGGCCGCTGCTCGAGGACGAGGCCGTGCGGGCCTTGGGCGTGGTCTTGAGCCCGGACGGGAGGGAAGCCTTGGAGTCCGCGGCGTCGGCGGCCACATCGCCGGAGTCCAGCTTGCTGGGGGACGACATCGCGCGAGAGAACGGGGCGATGGACGGGGTGGGAGCAGGTGGGAGGTGTTAGGAAGGGTCGTCCTTGTCGTTGCTGTTTTGTGTTGATGCGGTAGATACAAGATGCGCTGTCGAGTAAGATGAGCGAGACGATCGTGAGAAGCGTGTCCTTTGTTGTCGACGGGGTAAAGAGAAGAGACAGACAAGAGGAGGGAGTGGTAGATGTTGAAGTACAAGAGATAGAGTTGCAGTGCGAGAGCCAGAGTGCACGTCGCGCGTGCAGATCCGTGCCTACTGCGGCGTGAACTCGTTAGGATCCACCAGGGTGGAGGTCGCGTCCCTTCCCGCCAACATTAGATTCATTCTCCTAATCACTCATTACAACGTGTGCTGCATACCATTAGCGGAATCAAAGTTTCGCTTCAGCCACGTGCCTTGAACCCCGCGTTTTTGGGAGGCATGGGAGGTGGAGGTCCGAGACTTCCATGCCCTTCTCGGCTTTTGCCACCATTCAACTCATCTTGCACTCACAAACAGTAAGCCCGACTACTTTGATCGTGAGCTGACTACAGTGGTCGCCGACACATCCTACTATGACCTCCTTGAGATCCACGTCGAGGCCACGGAGGTTGAGATCAAGCGGGCCTACAAGAAAAAGGCCATGAAGCACCATCCGGTAAGCGACCTTCCCTGCCCACCCGCTGACCCACAGGACAAGAACCCAGATGACCCCCTGGCGCACGAGACATTCCAGGCAATCGGCCAGGCCTACGAGACGCTCATGGATCCCAACCTCGTGAGCTTTGTGGAATTGGTGATAGCTGACAGCAGCGCGAAAGTTACGACCGGTATGGACCTGATGGGCCACCTCGCGGCGGTGGCGGCGGGTACCCAGACGAGTTCGACATGTTCGACGCAATGTTCGGTGGCTTCGGTATGGGCGGTATGGGTGGCATGGGCGGGGCGTCGTTCGACCCCGCGGGGCGAAGGCCGAAGCCAACGCGCGGCCTTAACACCGACCTCGAGTACCAGATCACGCTCGAGGAGGCGTACAATGGCAAGCGGGTGGTGATGGCTCTTGAGCGCGACCGCACTTGCAAGACTTGCAAGGGGTGAGTTAATGGAGTCAACGGTAGCTGACGACAGGCGAGGAGGACGCGAGGGCATGAAGATGACCCAGTGCGGCAAGTGCGAGGGCAAGGGCGTCATGTTTGCGGACCGGCATGTGAGTGAAGATGAGGAGGGCTAATGGAGTCACGCTAACAAACCAGCTCGCTCCCGGTGTCGTCGGCAAGATGCGCGTTACCTGCACGGACTGTGACGGCGCAGGAGAGCACATCCGCGAGAAGGACCGCTGCAAGCGCTGCAAGGGGAAGAAGGTCGTGAAGGAGAAGAAGCGCGTGGAGTTCCAGATCCATCCTGGAACAGAGCACGGCGAACGCATCGCGCTCAAGGGCGAGGGCGACGAAGAGGTGGGTCGAGGAGCAGCTGTTGTTCGTTGTGACGTTAAGCTGACAACAGCCCGACGTCCCCGCAGGCGATGTCATCTTCCACATCCGGATTAAGGCGCACACGACCTTCATGCGGGCGCCGCAGTCACCCTACGACTTACAGACGACGGTTACCTTGAACCTGACGGAGGCGCTGCTGGGCTTCAAGCGAATCCTTGTCGTCCATCTTGACGGGCGAGGGCTTCGTATCGAGTCCAAGCGCGGCGAGCGCATCATCCAGCATGGCGACGAGCTCGCCATCCGAGGTGAGGGCATGCCCATCCGTGGCGGCCCGACCAAGGGCGACCTGTACATCAAGTTCAAGGTCGAGATGCCCGGTGTCTCGTGGGCCGCGCGGCAGGGCGACGGTGCGGTTCAGCTGCCTTCGCCGCTGCCAGAGCTCGAGCCCGAGCCGGAGAAGGTCGATCTGCGGTACCTCACCCCTGTGAGGCGATAGACGCTAGAGAGAGATAGAGCTATCTTGTCCTGTCCACGACTCAAGTGTACGACTATCAACGCTCAAGACCTGTATGCATAGACATAAGCATGAAGACCCTCCTCACGCCATCCATGGCAAAGAATGCGACGGCCCGCGCCCGTGCGCAGAACAAAAGGCAAGTGGGTGGAAGATGGAAGGCGTGATCAGCGATGATTGCCGACGCCGAGGTGGGTAACTGCCTGAATCGGTGGCGTCGGAGATGGCCGCGCCCATCTCGGCGTCCTCTCCAGTGTCTTCAACAGACACGCAAACAGCTATGCCACCGATCTCGAGGCGCTGCCAAAGGCCGGCGTGAACACATGGGTTTCGCTCTGTGCAGTGCTTGAAGAACCGCCGGCAGCGAAGCGACCAAGTTCCGGGTGGCGTCCAAGCCAAGGCCCGTGGAAAGGAACCCTTGGAAGCTCGGCGCGGGGCGAGGAGTGGAGATTTGTTTTCATGGCTCATGACGCCATTGATTTCGGGGCGTGCTGACAGAGATCCATCTGGGGTCGGTCCTGGCGCGCACTTCACCGGAAGCCGACAGGCTGCAGAGGAGCGACCAAGCTGCTCACCACGCGCAGTTGCACCTCAGGTGGCGCAGGTGGCTTATTATCCTTGAAAGTTGCGAGTGTTCTTCAGCTCATATCTTCAAGCTTGCACGACCCGGACGCCCACTCACACGACCCCCACTTCTTTCTGAATCACCCACACTCCCCTCACCCCTCTCACCCACTCCCACACATCCACACCCACCCCCGCGATGACTGTTGACCCCGCCGACGACTTCAAGTCGATCCCCGTGCTCGACCTCTCGCGCGTCGAGACGGACAAGGCCGGCCTCCTCGCGGACCTGCAGGCCGCCCTGGTCACCGTCGGCTTCTTCTACGTCAAGAACCACGGCATCCCGGTCGACTTCCTGGACGCTACGACGGCCAAGGCGATCGAGTTCTTCGACCTCCCCCTCGAGGAGAAGCTCAAGGCGGACAAGATCAACTCGCCCACCTTCCTGGGCTACAGCGTGCAGGGCAACGAGATTACCAAGAACAAGAAGGACAACCGCGAGCAGCTGGACTTTGCCAACGAGCTCCCCGAGTTCTGGAAGCCCGGACAGCCCGAGTACGAGCGGCTGACGGGGCCGAACGTGTGGCCCGACGCCGCCGTCGCCCCAGGCTTCAAGGAGGCTATTCTCGAGTACTGGGACCGGACGAACGAGCTCGCCAACCGCCTCACCCATCTTGTCGCCGAGGCGCTCGGCCTCCCCGCCGACGCGCTCGACAAGTACATCATGGAGGACCAGCAGCACCGCGCCAAGCTCATCAAGTACCCGGCGGTCGACGCGCTCTCCGCCGCCGACGGGAACCAGGGTGTCGGCGCCCACCGCGACACGGCCAACCTCCTCACCGTGCTGTACCAGGCCAACGACATGCCCGGGCTGCAGGTGCAGAACCACGCGGGCGAGTGGATCGACGCGACGCCCATGCGCGGCACCTTTGTCGTCAACATCGGCACCGGCCTCGAGTACCTCGTCGACGGCGTCGCCGTCGCCACCACCCACCGCGTCCTCAACCCCCTGCCCGGCAAGGGGCCGCGCTACTCGATCGCGTACTTCCACGGCGCGCGCCTCGACCAGAAGCTCTACCCCACTCCGATGCCGCAGCACATTCTCGACCAGAAGCCCGCCTCCGTCGTCACCGACACCGCCGGGTTCCAGTACGCCGCACTGTACGCCCAGGACCCCGGGCTGTATGCTGTCGTCAACCGCATGAGCTCGCACCGCGACGTGGCCGGCAAGTGGTACCCCGAGCTGTCGAAGGAGCACGGGATTGATGTGTCCGGGGCGAATGCTGGGTACTAGGCGAGGACGAGTAGAGCGAGACCGATTGCGCCGTCGCACCGGGCAGCGCGCCGGAGTTGCGCACGCCCTGCGCGCAGACATTGACATGTGTGGGGGAACCAGAGTGGAGTGTAGTCAAGGCATAGCATAGTTGTCCATGTACATGTTCTCGTCGCCCCTCCCCCCACTAACTACTGATGACTCTTACTTCTGCTCACAGGCGCACGAGGACGGGACGGCATCAGGGTCGAGCGGGAACTCGGCCATGACCTTGTCCAGCTCCTGCTGCATGGTCTCCGAGTCGGCGTCGATCATCTGCTGCCGCCACGTCGCCTTGACCTCGTCGAGCCACTTGGCGTCCGCCGCCGCACGCGCGCCGACAAACGCGAGCCCCGCGGCACTCTTCATCGCGGCCTCGGTCGCGCTCCGCGACCCCGAGTACTGCGCGTACGTGTCCGAGTCTGGGGTCAGTCACTCTCCCGCCTGACACTCACGCGGCATCGTCCCCTTGGGGCAGTCCGGCAGCCGGAAGTGCGGGTGCAGCGCGGGCAGCGTGTAGCACACGTTCCCAAAGTCGGTGCTGCCCGGCGTGTTGTGCCGGTCCCACCCGTACTCGTCGCCCCACGCCTCGCCGACCGCCTGCTCGAGGTACTGCGCGAGCCCCTCGGAATGCCGCGTGTCGAGGTACGTGATCTCGCGCCTGATCTCGATTTCGCAGCCCGTCGCCAGGGCGCCGGCACGCGCCGCATTCAGCGCGCGGGGGATGAGCGCCATCGTGGCCGCCGCCGACGGGGAGCGGATACCCATCTGGATCTGGGCGTGAGCCGCGATCACGTTCGCGCTCCACCCCTCGCTGCCCTTGAGGGTGAGGTGGATGCGGGCGGGGTCGGGAATCTGCTGCCGCAGCAGCGCAATGTTCGTGTACGCCGCCACCGCGGCGTCGAGGGCGTTGACACCGCCCGAGGGGTTGGCGGCGGCGTGCGCCGACGCGCCCTTGAAGGTGACGGTGAAGGCGGCGATGCACGCGCAGAAGGGGATGCCGGCGCCGTTCCCCTCGGCCATGGGGTGGGACATGAGGCACACGTCCATTCCATCATACGCACCGCGCTCAAGGAGGACGACCTTGCCGCCGCCGGCCTCCTCGGCTGGCGTGCCGAGGAGCACGACCTTGCCAGGCACGCCGTTCTCCTTCATGAACTCGGCGGTCGCAAGGGCGCCCGCAATGCCGACGATGAAGATGAGGTTGTGCCCGCAAGCATGCCCGATGCCCCGGAGCGCGTCCATCTCGCTGTTGAATCCGATCGTGGGGCCAGGGCCGTTGTCCCACTCGGCACGCCAGGCGGTGGGGAGGCCGTGCGCGCCCCGCGTCACCTTCCACCCCCTCTTCTCCATGAGCGCACAGCCCGTGTCGTGCGCCAGGTGCTCCTCCCACGCGAGCTCGGGGTTGTCGTGGAGTGTCTGCGAGACTGCGTGCAGCTCGTCCGTGAGAGACGCGACGGTCGCGTCGATGGACGCCAGGACAGCCGGGGTGAGGCCGCCCGAGGGGGAGAGGATGGTGTCGATGGTCATGGTGTGCTGGTAGAGACAGGCTATGAGCACCCCGATGGCCTGTGCGTCGCCTTATATCGCATGCATGCTCGCTGGGAGCTCAGTGCCGCGCCTATGCGTGTTTCCGCACTGGCGGAGACGGCGGATGTCCGACTTCCGGGGGGGCACCCATCGAACATCCCATCTCAACCCCGCGCACCACTCCTCCAGGTCCGCATGGGGCCGTGTGGGGCCGTCAGCGCACCCCTGCGGGTATCAGCGGGGAGTTGCTGGATCTGGGGACGGCGCGAGGCGGATGTACGCACACTGGCGCCGAAGTCAAAAATCCCCATTCAACTGTTGTCTCAACACGTGCGGGACACATGGTTGAGACGTCCATGCCCTGCGTCCATGCGGTGAAGCGGAGACCGGAGGTAAGAGAGAAAGCGTACTGTAACTGTGGATACGCCGTGCAAGTGCAAGTGTGATAAGATGACAAGAGGTGGAAGGGATCACCACCACCAGGCCACGTGGCCACCTTGCCCGCTCGCCCACCTCCACTCCTGCCCCACTCCCATTGTTCGACTGGGAGTGACGGAGACTGATCTCCAGAACCCTGAGATCACATGACCAGGCACGACGGACATTCATGATCTCCGGCTCCTGAAGTGCTCCAGGCACAACCCATCCCCGCTTGTCCTCCCCGGCCGCCGCTTCCAAGACAACCATCTCTCTCATAAGATCAACAGACCAGGTGACCGACGCACGGCTTGGCAGACGGAGATGGACATCGCTGGTGGACGGCGTAGACGAGTGAGCCGACGTCGCCATGATCCCGCTGCTCATAAGTGGGGGTCCTGCCAGCTGCACATATAGTGCAGCTGATTCTAACCCTCATCCCAGCCCATCATGACTCGCCACCCACAGCTGCTGCGACACGGACCGGGCTATCGCGTCCACTTGCCTCTCCAAGCGCCCCCGCTGTATCCCGAGGAGACGCAGCCCCCGATTCCGAACGCAGCAACGACTCTCCCCCACGCTCCGCCACTCGTCACGTCATGGCCATCCCCGGCACCTGAGGGCTTGGGGCCCATCGCAGGCCCAAGCAGGAGGCTACCGCCTCGGCGCTTGGAGTCGCCCGGCCCCCACCAGTTTGAGATCGTCCGTTCCCTGCCACACACTGCCCTTGCAGACACAGCGGGTAGCAACGAGCACGACACTCCCACACCCGCGTACGCATTCTTCGACGATATCCGCCGACACAGTCTCCCGGCAAGGTCGACAACCCATGTGCACCTCCCCCCGATAGCCACGACTCCACTTTCAGCCCCCCTCAATGGCGGATCCACCTCGCCAATCTCTGGCGTCGCGCGGCCAGACCGAGTCAAGCCGTACGACCGCAGTGAGCCCCCACGATTTGCGAGCTGACACCAGGCCCCCCTGCTCATCCCACGCACTCCCCTCACTCCCCCACCCTTCATACTTCAAGGATCCACTCTCCGACACGGCGCACGATGGGGAACCGGCCCGTGGCCGAGCACACGCGTCGACACTCGACGGGCCATTCGGCGCCGCGCCGGGAACTACGCCCAACCAACCTCGCGCACGACATGCAGTTAACGGTTAACGGGCCGCCGCGTGTGCCGCAGGCGCGCATCGAGCCCCATCGTAACGGTGGGCGCAAGGTTAAAAGTGAGGTGTGGTGAGAGTGTCATGGAGGTGCATCTATACCACGGTCTATGTACAACATCGGGATTACCTCTATTGGGTTAGGAGTTGCAGCGCTCGCAGGCGCGGTGGGTCGGACGGTGCGACCGTGATCCGTGGGATGTGGGCACAATCACGGCATCGCAGCCGTGGTACGCGACGCAGGAGGGCGAGTGGTCTCGAGGTTCAGGTCGAAGATTGCTACTCGTCGTCGCTGTCCTCCTCACTGCTCGAGTCGGCGTGCACCACCCGCCGGTTCGTGTTTTCGGGCAGCGAGTCGTCGCTGTCGTCGTCCTCGGCGCCAACCTTGGCGGTAGGCTTAGACTGCTCGGCAGCGACGGCCTCGTCGAACGCCTTGGGCCTAGGGTCAGCGGGCTTGGCAGTAGGAGGGCAGATCGCAGGATCCCGGGTCGCCTGTCCGCAGCCAGCTCGCGAAGCAGGACCATGGGCAGTCTGTTTCTTCTGAGGAACTACCACCCACGCGAAAGCAGATGACACTCACCATTCACCGGCCTTGCGCCACGCCTTGACCTCCGTCCCCGTCACGATGTGCACAATCTCGCCCGCGACGCGCTCCTCAGCCTGGGGATAGAGCTGGACAATCGCGAACGTTCCTGCGCGTTAGCTTCTGGAGGCACAAACCAGCTGAACAACTGCCCATCCCTCCCGCCTACTCACCGCGCGCGGCAAACGCCGTCCGCCGCACCCGCGCCGGCATGTCCACGAGCTTGGGCTCGCCGGCGATCTCCGTCGCGAACTGGTTCGAGCCCTGCGGCGCGCCGAGGCGCACAAGGTAGTGGTCGGACGGGAGGGTGGAGGGGGCGTAGTCGGTCGCGGGGGCGGCCTTGGGGCGTGGGCGGGGCGGCATTGTGAGTGTGTGAGATGAGAGAAGCAGACGAAGGGGGTCGAGCGGAAGAGGGATGGGGGTGTTGACGAAATCTGAGCGAGGTGGAGGTGGAGGCGCGGGAGTATTTGCGGAGGAGAGCTGCTCCGGTGAGAGATGGCTCACCTCTCGTCGATGATCCTCGATGCTTGCATGCAACTCTTCAAGAAAGTAACAGAGCGCCAGGAGATCCAGATGGAGGCTCGAGATGCCGGTCAGAGACCGCTGGGCGTGTGGGGATGGCCCATCAACCATCGATGATCGACAAGCCCCGGTACTCCCGATGAGACCTGCCTCCTTGAATAGGTCCACGCTCAACTCATTCATCCGCCCGCCTCCCCGCCTCGCCTGTCGCCCGGGGTGCGACGCTGTCATGTCTCCAAACCTAAATCCCCCACGACATCGCTCGGGCGTAGCTCGGGGTCGGACCCGAGTAAGGGGGCGACACACGCCACGTCTTCCTTAGGTCCCGCTACACAGCCTCACAACACCACTCACCAGTTGCTATCCTGACCTTGCAACCGTCCTTCCCGCCACTATGCTCAACCAGCTCCGGAAAGAGGGCTTTGACGACTCCGTCGTGTTGCGCTGCGAGGCCCTCGGGCCCCAGCTCCGCGCCGAGGGTTGGTGTATCCAGGCCCAGCTGATCCTAGACCTCGCTGGGCTCAAGCGACCCGCCGCGGCCAAGAGCACGGGGCCTCAGCGCCATCTGACATTCCTCGACCTAGCCCTCGCCGCCCCGCACATCCTCGACGACATCCTCGACGATCACCGCACCTGGCGTGGCTTGCGTCACACATGTCGACACTTCAAGCACGCCGTCGACGCACGGATGTACCACCACATCTTGATCAAGGGAATGTCCGGCACCGACGGGCATGTGGTGACGGTTGCGCGCCCGAGGGGCTGGAGCCTTCCCGGTTTTCCTCCACGGAGGTACGCCCAGCGACGCCTCGTATGGACGCGCCTCCTCCCGACGCGGCTGCGGCGCCTGTCCCAGGCCGTTCCCTTGTGGGCGCAGCCCCTCACTCACACCCACGTCGTGGACCTCGACCTCGGGCCTTTCAGCCACACTCTAGTCCAGGGTCTCCAGCCTTACCTCCGGCCCAACACGCTGCGTATCCGGGTTCCCTCTGCCCATGGGCGCTCTGTCCGGGAGAGGCAAGTGCCTCCATCCAGCTCCCCTGCTGCGTGCCCGATCGGCGGTGCGCGCCGTGTCGTGCTGTTCCCCACCCCCCCTGGTGGCTGGGGTTACGACCGACCGACACGCGTCGACGTCCTCTCCGCCGGCGGGGGGAGCCTGGAGAAGCTCGTGGTGAACGTCCTCGTCACCTTTGACGGTGGCTGCGCCTTCCCGCCCTTTGAACCCTTCGACCCGGCTATAGGCGAGGTCGTGATCATCTTCACACTCTTCGAGAGCGATGCGGACAAGTACTCCCGGCCCTGCATGTTTGACCAGTGGAGCCCCTTCTTCAAGATGCTAGCCCAAACCCCCGACGATCCCTTCCGCCCTGTGACCTTGGTCGACCTGCCAGACCTCGACTTTAGCCTCTTCCGCATCTGGCGGGAGGAGCCCAACTCACTCCCGCCCTCGCCAAGCGAACTCTTCTGTGACATTCTGCGTTCCCGCGGCGCCCAATGTACCTACGTCACCCCGAACTTTTTCGGTCTTAGTCTCTTCCGCTTCCTCCGCCGCGAGGACTACGCCCGCTCGGTCGGGGCGAAGGTGTTTGACCTGGAAACGCGCTGGTCCGAGTAGAGCTCTCGACCCATGGTTATCAACTGTACCAGGGTCTAAACTCGCTGCTTGATGCCGCTTGGCATTGTTTGTCTCGCCTGAGAATAGTGTGGGTGATTTGATTCCGCCCCGTGTTAAATGGTGAAGATGAGGTACTGCGCCATAAGCATACCACTTCAAACAATCTGCAACTACTGCACACCCACTTCGCTATTCACGATGCTGAGCGCTCTCTCGGTCTCGGTGGCCGCCGTGCGCTACCCCACGCCGCCAGGCTCTCCAAGTAGCAGACTGACTCGCCTTTCTCATCATCTCCCTATTCGGATTCACTCACGCGCTCCATACTCAACGCGACTCACGCCCCGCCTCGCTGTCTAGACTTCGGAACAGTCATTGCAGATAGCGTGAGCTGCCGCGCGCGGCTGCAACACCTCGGCGCGCCATCTTGCGGCAGGCGTATCTCGGCCACCGAGGAGCGAGCTCGAGAGGGAGCGTGAAAGTGTCCCCGACCGACGCCCCGGTCCCTCCTCGCCCCTCCGAACCTCTCCCCCCCATCTCTCACACCCCAGCGCCCACGACTCCCTCCCACGCCATGGCGACGACAGCAGCCACAACTGCGAGCCGTCTCCAATGTACGTCCGCTCCGTCTCTCTGCACCAGCACCCACCTCCCATGGCTGACGGCAGATGACCTGGCTCGCGAGAAGGACCTCGAAGGTGCCGGGGGGTTGAGCGACGGCTCCAAGACCTCTGTACACACCGAGTCCTTGACGAACAAACTCACACGAGACTGGACGGACCCGGAGGAGCGCAAGGTTGTCCGCAAGCTGGACCTCGTCGTGCTGCTTCTCCTCTTCTTCGGCTTCGTGTCCTTCCAGCTGGAGCGGAACAACATCGCCAACGCCCTCCCCTCCACGCTCTTCAAGGACGTGCACATCACGCAGAACCAATACAACACGGGCCAGGGCCTGCTGTACCTCGGCATCATCCTCTTCGAGTGCATCCCGGTCGAAACCTCGCTGACGGCAGAATCCCATCCCAGATGCTCATCCAGAAGCTCGGCCCGCAGCGCTGGCTCACCTTCCAGGGGTTCTCCTTCGGGCTCGTGGCCACACTGCAGATGTTCATGCACAGCTACGGCTCGTTCCTCGCCACGCGCATCGTCCTCGGCATTGTCGAGTGCGGATACATCCCGGGCGCGCTATACACCCTCTCGACATTCTACAAGCGCACCGAGCTCGGCTCGCGCACGTCCTTCTTCTACCGGCAACGTGATCGTGATCGACATCGGAGGGCTCATGGCGGCCGGCATCCTGTGCATCAAGAACCACCTCCGCCCCTGGCAGAACCTCTTCCTCATCGAGGGCTGAGCCGCCGTCTTCCTCCTCTTCCTCCCCAATAGCCCGCAGACCCCCCTTCCCACTTGTCGGCAAGCGCCTCTCTCCCTTCACGCTGCGCGAGCGCGAGATCATCTACGCGCGCGTCATCATCGACGACTCGCGCAAGGCTGGCCCGCGCACCGCGCTCACCCGCGCGGAGATCATGAACACCCTCACCAACTGGCGCAACTACCCGTACATCCTGCACATCGTCGCGTGTGTCACCACCTCCTCGGCGATGACGTGTACGCGCCCCTGCTCATCAAGGGTTTTGGGTTCCACACGATCCGCGCCAACGCCCTCTCCTCCGTGGGCGGCTGGATCGCCGTGTGCGTCATGGCGTCCTCCGGTCTCCTCTCAGACCGCATGCGCAACAAGGGCCCCCTCGTGATCGCCCTCACCTCGTGCTCGCTGGTCATGTGGATTGCCTTCCAGTCCATGTCGCGCACGCCAAACAAGTGGGGCAAGTACGCCACAATGGCGCTCACCACGGGCTTTGCGCTCACGTGGCACCCCCTGAACGCGACTTGGCTCAGTCTGAACCAGCGGACACCGCAGCACCGCGCCATCGCCATGGCCATGTTTGCCATGGCGAGCAATGTCGGTGCGCTGTGCGCCTCGCAGCTGCTGCGTGCCAACGATGCCCCGACTTACCCCATTGGGTTCAGGGTGGGCGTGGGACTCGTTGCGTTTGGCACTGGCGTCGCCGTGTTCCAGTATGCGTAGTACCGCTGGAGCAACCGCCAAAACCAGTCCAAGGTCGCGCGTGGCGGGGAGCTGCGCACTGACCGACCAGAGGTTTACGTCATATACTTAGAGCTCTCTGTACCACAGAACATGTATCACTAACGCTTGTGCCATCACATAGAGGCAGGCGGGGCACCCAGCCACGGTCATAGAGTGCTGCATTCACCACCGTCGATATGCGCCGACTGGAGTGTGGCGAACTATCTCATTGCTTGACGATGAATTGCCATCTAATGCGGCGCGAAGTGCCTGGGCTACTACTGTATTTACTGTGTATTCAAATCCACGGCGGAATCCTGTCGCCTCGCCACTTCCAATGTCTCCGGACGCCACGCACTAGCGACACCGCCACGTAAACGGGCGAGTGAGTCAACCGCGTAGCTTTGATTCCTCATATAACCCGTTCCAGCCCACGCAACCTCGTTCTTCATCCCACATACTCGTCTATCACCTACCTGCTATATCGTCTACTTGTTATCCCCCGCCCGTCTCCTATCCCAACTCTCTATCACTTGTCTACCATGTCCCTTGTCGCAACCATCCCTCCAGCCCTTGAGCGTCTCGTCGATGCCAAGCTACTCGACATGTTCAACGACAACGAGCTCTCCACCGACTCCTCCATTTCCGCTTCCGCTGCGCCGGATTCTGTAGCCCACGGATGGACGGGCGCATGAGATCCTAGCACCGACGGAGGCGATGAGCCAGCCAGCTTGCACCTTTACGGCGCCTACGACGACGAGGCTTTCGACGACGACGCCGACGACGTGCAGGCCATTCCGTACAACCACTGGTGCTCCCCCTCATCATGGCACCTGGAGCCCGTCCAGATCACCAGCATGCACGACTGGATGGACGACGCCCCGTGCAAGGACGACCCCTACTACAAGCACAAGAACCCACTTCTCTGGGAGAAGGGCCTCCGGCTCGAGCTTGAACCCCATGTGGAAGGCTTCTTCACCACCTATCAGGTCCGCTACCACTCCCTCCTCGGATCTGGGGCCTTTGGCAAGGTGGACCATGTCGAGCGCCTGAATGAGGCGAGCGGCGAGTGGCATGAGTTTGCCTTGAAGGTGATTTGGCCGCGCCCCCAGAACGATGGCACCCAACGAATCCATAGCACCTTTGAGCGCGAGATTGAAGTGTCCGAGTGGATCCGGGAGACCAATGCCACTGGCCTGCTTGGGGCGTCCACCTGGGGTATCCGGGGCAAAACGAATGGCTACCTCTTCTACCCCTTGGCAAAGCACGGGTCTCTCCAGGCCCTGATCAATCGCGTTCGCGGCCATCGACTTGGACCTGTTCTCGCCCTCCAGGTGGTCAAGCAGCTCCTCGAGGCGCTCCGGCCCTTCCATGCCGCCGGATGGGCGCATCGCGACATCAAGCCCGACAATATCCTTATCACCTCACTCGAGGAGTACCTCGAGAAGCCCAGCGACTCGGGAGACGAGTCTCACGAGCTGCCACTGGCTCACGAGCCGCCACTCACTCTTGGCGTCTCTAAGCTTACCGTCGCTCTTGGCGACTTCGGCATTGCTGGACGGGGAGATGCTTTGAAGAACACCTCAGGCACACCCGGCTACACTGCCCCAGAGGTCACTGCTAGTGCTGGCGCACTTTATGGCCCAGAGTGTGACCTCTTCTCCGTCGCAGTGGTCATGCACCAGCTTTTGACTGGCCAGCGTCCTTTCCGGGACAATGAGATTACCAACAAGCTGGAGCGCAGGGAGGCGGAGAGGGCTGCCAGCATTAGAGGCTTCACTGCCGAGCACTTCTCATCCCACTTCGTCCACCCTGAGCTGGTCTCCCTCATCGCGAAGTTGGGGAGTGTTGATCCCGCCCAGCGCCCCTCGATCCACTCAGCCCTTGACGTCATCGAGTCGCTCCTCGAGGATCTCGAGGCCGATGGCATCACTCCACAGGCGGCGTACAGCACCACGTTCGAGGCGGAGTAGACGGACGCAGTGCTTGGGACGCTGCTGTCATCTTTTGGGCCGCCTGGGGGCCCCCATATAGATCTACAATTATCATGTATCTTTAGCCTAGACTTTCTGAACCGGTTTATACTGACCCCGAGTTTGCACTAACCACCCATGATACTAACCACCCATGATACTAACCACCCATGATGCGTTCCATTAGGGTGATTCGGCGACCGGCGGGCTCGACTCCAGACCCGCCACACTGCCGGAAACCCGCCACTCTGCCTGAAATGCTGCCACATCCGATGGAGCTGAGTTTCCTGACCTGGCGCCTCTCAAAATCCATGGGCTATTGGTTTGGCACCGGAAACGGAATCGACTCACAGGCAATGATGTCAACCGCCACTTGCCACTAGCCCGTTGACACTAGCCCGTAAACCATTCAATCGTAAATCAAAACATCTCTGCCAACACTGGCCTGACGGGAAACTATAAAGTACTCGCTGCAGTCTTTCCCTCTTTCATCTTCTCTTCATCTTCATCCACTCCAGTATCCTGTACCCTCACCACCAACGAGCTCGATACTACAAGATGATCAACTACACCACTCCCTCCACCTTCGTCCCCAACCCCTCCAAAAGCATGGCCACGCTCCTCAGCAAGTGTTGTCACTCGGTACGTATCCAGAACTCGGTCATGTGGCTGACTCGCAGCCTGTCACCCCGACTCAGGCCCCAAACACCTGCCCTTACGGGCCTTCGCCTGTCATCGAGACGGCCGCCACTCAGCCTCTGGTCCAGTCGACCGACGTGCCCCAGCCGGCTGAGTTTCCGTACGAGCACGACCTCCACCTCACGCGCAACACCTCGAACGGCGAAGTGGAGGAGATCACCTGGAGCATCCGCTACCTCGACCAACTTGGCCAGGGTGGTTTTGGTACCGTCCACAAGGTCGACTTCTGGAACGAGAACAGCTGCCGCTGGGAGCTCTGCGCCCTCAAGTGAGTCTGTCATGATCCGTGCGTCCGCCACACTCCTCACGCCACTCAAGGGCGCAAGGGCGCACTGCCACCTCCTCTGTCACGGCCCGTTCGGTCAACGGCACGGCATACACGTCATTTCCCTTATCGCCTCGGTTTCTCTAGTCCCGGTAACATTAGCTTCCGTTTGTCAAGTCACGTGAGCCTCCGTCACGTGCGTCCGTAGAG